>BSBK01008372.1:535000-654609 GCA_027943335.1 Chamaecyparis obtusa | reverse complement strand
TATAAGACATCCATTCATATTTTAACATAATCAATATAATGAATCAATTTATAAAGAACTATAATGCTCTTGATTCTATACCTATCAAATATCTGATCACATCACATCATTACATGTACCTGTTATGCGGAGGTAAGAGTGGTGGACAAGGTTTTCAATAAGTGAATGATTCAACCCAAGAAACTCAATGCTTCAACTATGCTTACAGAAACTCAAATTATGATTTTAACCTCCCTAAAGGAAAACAATGACAGAATAGGTCCATTTATATTGGATTATAAAATATTCATATGGTTAATGGGTTTACAACAACACCCAACACTTCAATCTTGAGTAGTTTTCTTGAAACTCTTGTTCTTTATTGAGAAAAACCATAGATACTTGTAATCCCTAAGAAAAATATCTAAAATAACCTTTGAACAATCAACCATATCAATCTACAACCTCTCATATCCTTTTGGTTCATTAACTCAACCTTAGAAAATAAATAAGCCAAAATACACCACCTTGCTGCCCTCTGGATAGACCTGTGTACTGTTGTAGTAACTATTGAACCCGATCAAATTTATTCAATCCCTTTATTGAGTTTGGGTGCAACTAGACTCTCTTGATTCTTTTCAAAGAAAATTAAAATCCAGCAGTTCAATCCCAAGATATTTCCCTCGCATCATACTGCATTTTCTACAACCTTCATTTATGAACTTTTACCCTTTCTCCAAACTGTTATCATTCTTTCTTATTATTTTTGCACATCACTTGTTAAACATGTATAATAAATTGTTAGTTAACATTATTCCATGGGGTCTAGGCCTTTGATCCCATGGAACAATCAATCCTTTATTGAAACTTTAAAATAATTACTAAAATGCAAAGAAAACTATGATTGTGCGGTATGGATTAACATATCCTCAATGCATTAGGATGTGATTAAAATAACACTCAAACCCTTCTCAATACTTTTATGATCCTCCTCAATGAAATACCCAATTTTAGAAGTCAAAACAACACCAAATGCCTTGAAAAAAAATGATTTTTATTCATGTTTCTCTTGCACAGCCTGTACACTCCAGTATCCTGTCATACAATGCCTTCATTTTCTAATATATACACTATTCCTAACTTCCACAACCATATTTGGTTGGTTGGGAGGCTTATTTAAGACTTAAGACACTAAAAAATCTAATTCCCTCCAAATTTATAATCTAACCATTGCTTTTCAAATATTTGAATTTACAACCTTACAATTTATTAATTCAATGACCCCTTACTTTATTTTATTGATCTAATGTCCTATTGACTTTCTCAAAAGACTCCTAGACCTTTTAAATACTCAAATTTATCAATTGGATGCTATTGATCCATTACAAATCATATTTATTCCTTTGAAGGACACTTTGCCAACTTATAGAGCTTATTCTTATTACATACTATCAAAAGCCATTATAGGCTTCAATATGGTCCAATTGACCTACTTAGAGTCTTTATAGAGTTTCTTCATCCACTTTTCTTCATTGACCTTTATGATCTTCATGTTGGTTTTGAATATCCTTTTTGTTTTGACCGATTGTCCTTGGTTCCCTTCACCATACTCCCCACCATGAGAAGAACTCTTGCCCCAAGAGTTGACCTATCTTTGCCACCTATTGTTCCTTGCTCCCATCTGCTATTGAGGGATGAAATAGTCCCCCAAAGTGACCTATTCCTTCATCATAGTTCCTGCATTCACACACCAAGTTTTAGATAAAAAAAAATTATTGTATTGCACTGTCCTCTTGCATGACTATGTTTCTTCTTGAGTGTCTGCACTTTTTCCCCATTGTGTGGGTCATGTTGTTGCTATCCTTCCTTATCTTCAACTTCATTCATTTGCCTACCCATCAAACATTTCATTGTCCCAATTTGAACATAGTGTAGATCCCAAAGCTCTCCTCCTTTAGGACTATCATGATTTCCTCTTGACTGCACTTTCTTACCACTATACCATCCAGTATCATATTGCATATGCATACTAATTTCTTTCCCAAAATACATTAGTATTGGCTCATCTTGGTTCTTCAACAAGGGTTGTAACTCATATCTCCTACCTTCTCAATGCACTAAGTACTTGTTTGTAAAACCATCATGGATAACTCTCCTAGACCCTTGCCAAGATCTTCCCAAAATCAAATGCCCACAACTCATATTGAGGACATTGCATCATACCCTATCCCTATACTTTCCAATTGAAAATTCAATTATGACTTGATCATTGAAAAACATATTATGATTCACATTCACCCAAGTTTCATAATATGGCCTAGGGTGTGGAAAAGTTTTCAAATTCAACTTCCTAACAACTTCATGAGAAACTACATTATGACTTGCTCCCGAGTCTATAATGAGTTTACATACCTTTCCTTGGATCAAACAATTTGATCTGAAAATGCTTGAAGGTTGTGGTGCTTGATGACTTCTTCACATCAATAAGTATTATCCTTCTTCTAGATGAATTACAATGGGCTCTTGCTGCTCTTCCCGCTTTGTGTCTCCTTCCACTAAGTTCACCCTCTTATCTCTACCCCTATCCTCATTCCACTTAGGACATCTAAATTATTGATTTCCTACTTCATTGCAAGTAAAACATCTCCCTATGAACACCCCATTTCCTTTTCCTCCACTTCTTCCTCCTCTATATCCCCCTCTTGTCTCTGATGTAAATGACTTATCCTTATCTCTATCACTGTTGTTATTAAAATCAGTAATACCTCTACCTCCTCTTCCTCTCATTGATGAACCTCCTCTTCTACTTCCTTGCCTCTCATGTCTCCTTTTTATCTTCTCCTCGGCCTTGATGGATAGCTTGTAACATTCTTCAACTATCCTAGGGGTAGCAAGACTAATTTCATCTTGAATGTTTAACCTTAGCCCCCTCATGTACCTTGCAATCTTCTCTTCAACATCTTCCTCGTGACTCACCCTTATCTCCAACTTATGAAACTCTATAGTGTACCTCTATACATCCATGCCTTTTTTCTTTAGACCCTGCAACTTCTTGTATAACTGTATCCTATAATCATTTGGCAAACATTTTTCCTTCATCTTATCCATCATAGTGTACCAAGATGTAAGCTTGGGCTTCCCATTCTTCCATCACTCAGCTTGAACACAATTCCACCATAGTAGAGCATGTCCTTTCAACTTGGAATTTGCAACCTTCAACTTCTAACTCTCTTCAACATCCTCACACTCAAATAAATTTTTAATGGAACTGAACCAATCTATCAACTCCTCATCATCCATCTTTCCTCTATACATAGGCAAATCTACTCTTGCCCTTGCATCTCCACTCTTTATGGATTTTGCAAACCTAGCCATCCTTAGATCTTTAGGATCTAATTGTTCTTCCTCTTGGGGTACTTCTTCTGCCACTTTATCAATGTTGATTCCTTCATCTTGTTTGATGCTTTTATCCCTCTTCTCCAATGCTAAGATTCTCTTCATTACTATTTTCATCATCTTGTCTTTCTTATTGTTCTCTTTCTCTTTTTGTTCCAATGTTGCCTTTAACTTCCTATTATTTACCAACTGTTCCTTCACTATCATTGCCAACTCTATGTTTGTTATCCTTGTTGGTAACAATTATTCTCCCACAGACATGACTCCTAATCTCGTTGACAACATGGATCAACTCAGTGCTTCTCCTCAAAGGATACTTCAACTCTAAGGGCTAATCTAAATATCCAACTATCAAAACTCTCAATACCACTTCAAAAAATTTCCCAAAGGATTCCTACTATGCTCTGATACCACTTGATGTAGAGGTAAGAGTGGTGGACAAGGTTTTCAATAAGTAAATGATTCAACCCAAGAAACTCAATGCTTAAACTATGCTTCAAGAAACTCAAATTATGATTTCACCCTCCCCAATGGAAAACAATGATAGAAAAGGTCTATTTATATTGGATTATAAAAGATTCATATGGTTAATGGGTTTACAACAACACCCAACACTTCAATCTTGAGCAGTCTTCCTGAAACTCTTGTTATTTATTGAGAACAACCATAGATACTTGTAATCCCAAAAAAAATATCTAAATAAACTTTGAAAAACTAACCATAGAAATCTACAACATCTCATATCCTTTTGATTCATTCACTCAACCTTAGAAAATAAATAAGATAAAATACACCACCTTGCTGCCCTCTGGATATACCTATGTATAGTCTATAACGCCCCACTAGGGAACCCAAAAGAAACTTAACCTAGAACATGATACTAAGTTTAGTGAACAATTTTTTTTCTTCTAAATTTTACATGTAAGATAAACATTCACATAAAAGAGTTAACCATTAACTCACATAACACACATCATAAACATAGGTCACAAATCTAATGGTTCCCATGACATAGTATTATTTTCTAACATAACTCATTTAGTAACATCAACAAATGATTGCATAAATTAAATACAACAATTACATTATAATAATTACATCTCATGAACATTCATGAATCCTAATAAACATACATCCACTAAACATGTCGCAGAGTATGCAGTAATCACTCTAACAACTAAATTACAATATCCAAATTAGGTATCACATGTGATACTCTAATACAAGATTTACAATAAAGAATATATATAAAGAACATCAATGAAGAAGTAACATAAGGATCCAATTGCAAAGATACCATCAAGCATTGGCACCAGGATGTCGAATCTCTAATGGTAAAGAATCACTACCACCCATCCGTGTGAAACCACAAAGGTCTACCCCATCGTGCTGAGGAGATAACATCGGACCCCAATCAGATAATCAAGTCAAATCAAGAAATACAACTAGGAAAGGAATCCTGATAGCTTACTAACTCAAGGTCAACAAATATAGTGATAGGTATGACTTACTAATCCAGAGGCAACCGACCATGTAGGATAACTAAACTATGTGTAGGAAGGTGTCATCGTGTATGTCTAACCCTTGAGTCTCGTCCCAGTAATCTCTTTGGATCATGGCACTCAAGTGACCATACACGGTATCAAAGACTTCTCATAACGATGAAGCCTATGACTATGCAAAACACACACCTCTATAGGTGGAAAGCATCATCTCATCCTCATCTTAGTCTGTACTAGCACTCAAGCATGGGAGAGGAAACTTATCTTATTAGGTTCATTTTAATATCTGTCAGTGTTATATTAGGTTTTCACTTGATTACAATAACTTACAATAAGTGATCCTGGCAGCCACTTGTGGGCCCCGACGCTTATTGCAAGCCACCTCCTAACACATATCTAGGTAAACTACCCTAGGCTCATAGATCTCTCCTAGATCAAATCATAGATAAAACAGATAGTCATACATCCAAAATCATGACAGATACCAAGATTGACTACATAAACATAATCACTGAATCACATAGTACAACATGAGCCTATAAGGTCAATTGGAATATAAACAATACACACTCACGCCAACATAATAAATAGCATGAACATAAAAGACAATTCCCAAGCCTCTATCTTTCCTAGGTCATCTAGTACCCATAAAACTTGATAAACCCTACAAGTAGGAAAGATAAAACTATATTGAATTTAACAGCCAATTTCAGTATAAAATGATGCATATACAATCGAAAGACTACTTGATCATTTGACCCTATATAAGAGTTCAATTAAACATCTAATGGCATACACACTTTATACTTCACACCTAAGCTAACACAAGTAAACATCTCAAATCATAAACAATTGAACTAAACCTAATCAATGATTGGTTAGGTTCAACCACATAATTAAATAGAGTTTACTAGAATGTTAAGTACATGGAATCCGCTAGTCTTATAGTAAAATAAACAACTAGGTAAATACATCATTTACCATTAATAACCAAGGAAAACTTAATTAGTCATCATTGTTATATAACGTTTACCAATAAAAATTACCATTTATATCTAATGCAATCTATCAATAAAACCCATTAAATATTAATCCATGAATTAAAATAGCTAGTATTATAAAACAATAATAATAAAATATGGTTATTATTTTTATAAAAAAAACATAAATAAACGATATACATTATTAATAAATTTTTTTTAAAAACAACTATTAATAATAATTATTAAATTCCGAAATTAACAAAGCTAATTTAAATTAACTAACAATGTAAATTTATTAATAACAAATTGAAATTATTAATAAAATTAAAAAGAAAAACATTAATTTTAATTAATAAAAAAAACATATATAAAAGTGCGCAAGTGGGGGGGGGGGGGGGGGGGCAGGGGGGGTCGTGGGGCTAACGCCCCACTTGGCATTGCCCTCATATGCAGGTTGCAGGGCCCAAGGCTCCCCCATGCGCAACACTACTACAACACGGGTACCGTGCGGCAGCAGTGTTGCGCACAGTACTTTGTACCGGAGACAGAGGGGTGTGGGGTAGGGGACAGGTGATCCTCGCCCCACCTTTAACCATTTAAAAAAAAAATTTAAGATTTTTTTTTTAAATTTAAAAATAAAACCAAAACACTTTGCAAAAAGAATTCCATTCTTTTTTTTTTTAATTCGTATCTTCTTTAATATTTCTTTTTAATAACCAAATCTAACAACTTTTATTTTGTCTTGTTTTTTTTTTACAAGTTTGTTTATTTTCGAAAATGGAAAAAAAAACTATACAGAGACAATTTTTCCATAAATGGAAAATATTGGGATTTTTACAAAAACAAGCCCAAATTTGTCTTTCTTCTAATATGTCATTTTCTCCACTAATTTATTATATTAATTTACATCAAAATTGGGTTTATGAGACTAGTTTTGTCTTTTCTGGTAGTTTCTTTTTTACTGTGTTTTTTTTTTACAGTGAAAGGATTTTTTTTCCTAGAATGTTAATTTTCCACTCAAATTGATTTTCTAACAACCCATTTATTTAATTTATCCATTCTATAGTTCATACTATAGCCAAATTGAGTTTTCTATTTTCTAAGGTTTTATAGGGAATTTTCTTGAGAAATTTTGACAGCATAACCCTACTATGCCAAGTCAATATAAAATTATGAAATATCAAATCTATGAGTTCTCTAAACCCCCAAAAATGAAAGCATAAAAAAAATAGATCTATAACTATAAATCAAATCAAACATAGTAAATTAATGAAAGGTCTACAGATGAAATCACGGGAAAGTTTCTCAAACCCCTACCTCAATTCCAATGCTAGAAACTGAATTAGGATGCCTGTAGAATGTTAAAACTCCCAAATCTGACAATAGAAAAGCTCAATCTTCCAGATCTGAATCACAGTGCATGCAAATCCAAAATCCAAATGCAAACAATCTTCACCCAGAAACTCAAGCACACACACCAAAGCTCAAGAGCACAAAGAAGTCTCAAAATCTCCAAAAGCTCTCTCCAAAAATCTCGAACAACCTAATTGAAAACAAATGAATGCTAATTCCCCCTATTAGGGATTCAACTCCACCATTCATGCAAACCCTAAATGACTCACAATAGAACTCCTAATCAAACTCTCCCTCTTTTGTTGAGAGAAAATACTAATTAATAATTAAAAATATATTTAATTGTGCACAACTAAACTTATTCTCCTAAAGAGAAGTTGACTCCTTTTTGAAAAAATGACATATTCAAACTTAATAAAGCACATGCTAATATTAAAATCCATTACTAAATAATTTAATATTCCAACATCATTAAATCATGCAATTTATTAATTTAATATCTAATGAACAATATTAAATTATGTTTTCATTTGATTAATTAATTAAAACCAAGTATCATAATATTTGATTTTTAATTAATTAATAATCATACAAAAACATAGGAAATAAATTTTAATATTTTATCTTTTTCCAATATAATATTAATTTCCATAACTATAGAAAATCACATATTCAAACAACAGTAAAATAGGATCATCAAATAAACATACAAACTCAAAAATGGGGAACCATGAACTTTGTCACCTTGACAAATCCAGGTAGGGTGGTCAATAGATACTTATCCCACTATTAGGATAAATAGGCTTAGATTTAGGGTTTTGAATCCATTTGTTACCTCCCCTCTTTACCATTGAGATGAGTATTTATGAGCACACTCACTCCTACCAATTTAGGGAAGATGATGCCCTGTACCTACAAACCTATTATCACAAATCAAAGCATGTACATACAACAAATGGAAAACAATGGTAGGGTACGGTTGGTCGTGTGGATCTCGACAAAGCAAGTAACTATGCCTTCACCCTCTACCATATAGACACATAAAATAGATACATACATATGAACACCATACACATGCTAGTATGGGGTAAGTACATCATAATCCAACTAAAACATAAAACATTGCCACATGATAGTATCAACATCTAAATATGACATCGTATAATCATAATCAGAATCCAGATCATCAATAGTCACTGAAATAATAAGATCTATACACAACAATATGGCCTAAAAGAGTATGGCATCTGAAAAATTGAAAGCAAAAATATGGAGGTACTACATCCACCCCCCCTTGTATCACACTTACTTTTGGAAGCCTACAAACAAGTAGGGATAAGATTCCTAGAATCTAGCTACATCATCCCAAGTAGTTGTTGTCTCATCGTTTGGATCCCATTAGACCCTTACTTGGTCGATGGTTCGACCCCTGAGGATCAAATCTTGACATTGTAGGATACTTATGGGCTCCAAAGCCAGCTGCCCGTCATCCACCTGCAAAGAATTCCAATCAAGGACATGTGTAACATCTAAATTATATCGTCTAAGTACTGAAACATGGAATACATCATGAATGTGTGATAAGCTGGGTGGCAAAGCAAGACAGTAAGCAACTGGACCTATCCTCTCTAAGATCTCAAAAGGACCAAAAAATTGAGGTGCCAACTTTGAACCCTTTCCATAACGGATTGGACTCTTTTGTGGATGCACTCTCAAGAATACTTTGTCCCCAACCACAAACCACCTATCAATTCGGTGAGCATCTGCATACTTCTTCTGTCTATCCTATGTCGTAACCAAATGTTCTCAAATACAAATCACCTACTGCTCCATGTGACGAAGCATAGCCAGACCAATAAGAATATGATCCTCCAATCTGTCCCAGCTCAATGATGTACGACAAGGATGTCCATACAAAGCATGGAAGGGTGACATGCCAATGGAACTATGATATCCATTATTATATGCAAACTCCACTAGATAAAGATAATCCTCCCAGTGTGTCTATCTGTCCATGACATACATCCTCAACATATCCTCCAACACCTGATTAACCCGTTCTATCTGTCCATCAGTCTCAAGGTGGTATGCTGAACTAAAATTCAACTGACCACCCAGATCATGTTGCAATGAAGTCCAAAATACAATGTAAAAATAGGATCTCGATCAGAGATAATTTTACGTGGAACTCCATGAAGTCTCACTATATCTTTCACGAAGACCTTGGCCACAGAAGCTGTTGTATAAGAAGATCTCATGGGAGAAAAGTGTGCCACCTTGGTCAACAAATCAATGGTCACCATGATAGCATCATGTCCACAAGGAGTCATAGGAAATCCTATAATGAAATTCATAGAAATAATATCCCACTTCCAAGATGGAATGAGATTAGGCTGTAAAAGCCCTGCTGGATGCTGATGATTTGCATTGACCCTCTGACACTCTAGACATCTAGCCACATAATCCGCAATGTCATGTTTCATGCCAGGCCAATAATAAAGTTGTTGTAAGTCTGTGTGCATCTTCTTGACACCTGGATGTGCCGAATAAGGTGCATGATGATCCTCTAATAAGACCAATGAATGCAAATCATCCAATGGTGGTACATATATGTGGCCCTTGTGTCCCATGAGTCCATCTGACTCCAAGACAAAACCTAAAAACCTACCCTCCAAAGGTCTCCCTGAATCAATCACTGAACTCACTTCCTGATACAAAGTATCTCTAGGAAGTGCCTGGAGAATCCTGCTCCTCAAATCCACACTAAGAGTCATAGCTGAAACAATTTTCCTCTTGCAACTCAAAGCATCTGCTACCACATTCTCCTTACCCTAGATGTATTTGATCACAAAATCATACTCACATAGGAATTCCATCCACGTTCTCTATCTAGCATTCAGATTAGGCTGGGTAAATATGTACTAGAGACTATGGTGATCACTATGTAGCTCAAAATGGTGCCCTAACAGGAAATGTCTCCATCTGAGTAAAGCATGGACTACCGGTACCAACTCAAGATTGTGTGTAGGATAATTCAATTCATGATCCTTGATTTTGTGAGACTCATATGCAATCACTCATCCTTCCTACATGAGGACTGCCCCAATACCCTCTAATGATGTATTAGTGCAAATAAAAAAATCTCTAGCTAGATCAGGCACTGCTAGAATAGGGGCACTAGTCAAACACCCCTTAAGCTTCTAGAAAGCTTCCTCACACTTCTCTATCCAAATGAACTTCTTCCCTTTCCTCTACAATGAGGTGATAGGATGTGCAACCTTGGAGAAGTCCTTAACGAACCTGCAATAGTATCCAGCCAAACCCATGAAACTACAAAATTTAGACACATTAGTGGGTGTTGGCCACTCCAAAATTACCTAAATCTTAGAAGGATCTACTAAGATACCTTCTCCTAAAATCATGTGACCAAGATACTGAATCTATGTCTGAAAGAAATCACACTTCTTTGCGTTAGCATAAAGTTGATTTTCTCTCAAGCACTACAATACCTGTCTAAGATGTTCCTCATGCTCCTCTATGGATCTGGAATAGATCAATATGTCATCCAAGAAGACCAAAACAAACTGATCCAAATATTCATGAAACACTCCATTGATTAAGCACATAAAAATTGATGGAGCATTTGTCAAGCCAAAAGGTACTATTGTGAACTCATAATGCCCATATCATGTACGAAATGCAGTCTTATGAATATCTACATCATGAATCCATAGCAGATGATACCCTAACTTCATATCAATTTTAGAGAACACCTTGGCTCCCTTAATCTAATAAAAAAGGTCATCAATGCTTGGCAAAGGATATCTATTTTTTATCGTTACCTTGTTCAACTGTTTGTAGTCAATACACAAGTGTAAATATCCATTCTTCTTCTTAACGAAGAGGACTAGTGGTCCCCATGGAGAAACACTAGGTCTAATGCTCCCTTTTTCCAACAACTCTTCCAATTGAAGCTTTAACTCACTCAACTCATGAGTAGTTATCCTGTATGGAGCTCTAGAGATAGGCTCAGCTCTTGGAACAAGCTCTATCTAGAAATCAATGTCACACTTAGGTGGCATACCTAGAATCTCTTTCAGAAAGACATCAAGAAATTCTTGCAACATAGGATGATCTAAGGTCTTATATTCACTCTCCTCTTCATCAATTTCAAGGTCACTGCAAACATTTGGCAACCCTTTCGCATACAACGTTTAAGTTGCATGGCTGAAATCATTCAGAGAGAAATAGAACATGGGATACCCACTATCTGAAGCTCCTTGCCCTCATCATCCTTACAATTGATGGTCTTCTTCCTGCAATCGATACTAGCTCCATGAGCTCCTAGCTAATCCATACTGAAAATGACCCCATATAATCCTAAAGGAATCACACATATATCAACTAAGGTAGTGAATTGGTCCAAATTCAGCTCACACTTAGGAACCAAAGATCCCACTACAACGCTAGCTCCTGAGGCTAATTCCACTTACCAAATACTATCTTGCTTTGCAGCCACTAACCCACAACACTCCACTAAATGTGGAGATATAAAAGAATCAGTAGCACCAGAATCATACAAAATAGAGATGGATATGCCTTGAATAGTACTTGTAGTCTCTACTACTGTGCCCTAATGATCTGCCTGCCACTGATCTAATGTTGTAAACACTCTATGAGAGCATCTTGTATCTCCTACTATGGGATCTAAAGCTATTGGCATCTGCAAAGTATACTATGGGGGACGTTGTGGATAGTTCACTGCAATATGTCCAAACTATCCACAAGTGAAACAACCTATGCTCCTGAAGTTGCCTTTCCCACCGGAAGGTGCACTAGACTGCTAGAAGCTACCTCTGCTAACGCTCTACTAAGCACTCTGAGTTGGCTGAGTAGTCTAATTGTGCTTAAAGCACTTGCCATTGTGAAAGTTCCTAGAATAAGAACCACCGCTCTGAGAAGGAGGAGGTGGAGGTGACTTAACCTGCTACTGATTCTGGTTACCTCTATAGAAGTTTGATGACTTCTTTAAGTTTCCACCACCATGAGACTAATTCCCTCTATATCCTGAACCTGAAGGTCCACCTGCTGAAGCACTTGAAAATTGACCATGGCCCAAGGCTAAGTTAGCCTCTGTGAGTGTAGCTTTAACAATTGCTTCTCTGAGGGTCTTAGGCTCAAAGAGTAAGACCTCCCCAATGATGCATGCATTTAGCCCCCTGACAAAGTGTTGTACTAGTAAAGCTGTATCTTGTCCAAATTTGGCATACTGCTTGAGCTCAAAGAATTTTCACTCATATTCACTCACTGTCATAGTCAGCTATCTCAAATTATGAAACTCATTGGCCCTCTATTTCCTCCACTGATCAAATAAGAAATATTCTCAGAAATGCACCAAGAACAACTCCCATGTAACTGCATCCATCCCAAGACCCAACTTCTCCTCCTCAATCCTCCACCATACAGCTACAAAATATATGACTTGTATCACAACATATCTAGCTCTAGTATTACTGCTAGAAGGGTGCATGGAAAAGCTCCGCTCTAAAGCTATCAACCAAGTCTCAGCCTCTAATCCAATGCTCTTCCCATCAAAGGGAATAGGTCGTCCCCTCATAAGGTCCCTCATATGGTTTTCTACCACCACTGAAGGATCCACAGTGAAGTTCCTCCTTAGAGGGCTCCTAGATCTCTCTATCTCTCTCTATCATTCTCCTAGAAATGCTAAGAACCATCCTGCTCTCCCCTATTCTGCTCAAGACCAAGGTGGTTAAGGATTGCCTGAAGGAGTTGTCTAGTATCAAGCCCATTAGACTCTCCCTGATGCTCATCTCCATGATCATCTATCAATTGTTGGTGGTTACTAACTTGCTCAACACTGGTGGAGGGGCTAGGTTGCCTTCCCCTTCCATGTCTTCCAGACCTACCTCTACCTCGGCCTCTAGCTGCTCTAGTTTCAAGCATGATTCTTGAAACATGAAGAGACCCAACAATATCTCACAACATAGCTTAAAACATAAATAAAGATAATACAATCACAAAGCAATAGTCTGAAAACAAATATGTTATATGTCTTAGTTTTGTTTCAAGTTTAAACTATACACAGAAAACCTAATGAGTGTACATACCTAGAGTTCCCAGTGTAGAAACTCTTCTCTGATACCAAATGTAATGCCCCGCCAAGGAACCCAAAAGAAACTTAACCTAGAACATGATACTAAGTTTGGTGAACAATTTTTTTTCTCTAAAGTTTACATGTAAGATAAACATTCACATGAAAATATTAACCATTAACTCAAATAACACACATCATAAACATAGGTCACAAATCTAATGGGTCCCATGACGTAGTATTACTTTCTAACATAACTCATTTAGTAACATCAACAAATGATTCTATAAATTAAATACAACAATTACATCATAATAATTACATCTCATTAACATTCATGAATCCTAATAAACATACATCCACTGCACATGTCGTAGGGTATGCAGTAATCACTCTAACAACTAAATTACAATATCCAGATTAGGTATCACATGCGATACTCTAATACAAGATTTACAATAAAGAATATATATAAAGAACATCAATGAAGAAGTAACATAAGGATCCAATTGCAAAGATACCATCAAGCACTAGCACCATGATGTCAAATCTCAAATGGTAAATAATCACTACCACCCATCCATGTAGACCCACAAATGTATACCCCACTGTGCTGAGGAGATAACATCGAAACCCAATTGGATAATCAAGTCAAATTAGGAAATACAACTAGGAAAGGAATCCTGAAAGCTTACTAACTCAAGGTCAACAAATATAGTGATAGGTATGACTCACTAATCCAGAGCCAACCGACCATGTAGGATAACTAGACTATGTGTAGGAAGGTGTCATCATGTACATCTAAACCTTGAGTCTCGTCCTAGTAATCTCTCTAGATCCTGACACTCAAGTGACCATACACGGTATCAAAGACTTCTCATAAAGATGAAGCCTATGACTATGCTAGAGCACACACCTCTATAGGTGGCAAGCATCATTTCATCCTTACCTTAGTCTGTACTAGCACTCAAGCATGGGAGAGGAAACTTATCTTATTAGGTTCATTTCAATATCTCTCAATGTTATATTAGGTTTTCACTTGATTACAATTACTTACAATAAGTGATCCTGTCAGCCACTTGTGGGCCCCGATGCTTATTGCAAGCCACCTCCTAACACATATCTAGGTAAACTACCCTAGGCTCATAGATCTCTCCTAGATCAAATCATAGATAAAACAGATAGTCATACATCTAGAATCATCACAGATACCAAGATTGACTACATAAACATAATCACTGAATCACATAGTACAACATGAGCCTATAAGGTCAACTAGAATATAAACAATACACACTCACGCCAACATAATAAACAATGTGAACATAAAAGACAATTCCCAAGCCTCTGTCTTTCCTAGGTCATCTAGTACCCATAAAACTTGATAAACCCTACGAGGAGGAAAGATAAAACTATATTAATTTAACAACCAATTTTACTATTAAATGATGCATATACAATCAAAAGACTACTTGATCGTTTGACATTATATAAGAGTTCAATTAAACATCCAATGGCATACACACTTTATACTTCACACCTAGGCTAACACAAGTAAACATCTCAAATCATAAACAATTGAACTAAACCTAATCAATGACCGGTTAGGTTCAACCACATAATTAAATAGAGTTTACTAGAATGTTAAGTACATGGAATCCATTAGTCTTATAGTAAAATAAACAACTAGGTAAATACATCATTTACCATTAATAACCAAGGCAAACTTAATCAATCATCATTGTTATATAACGTTTACCAATAAAAATTACCATTTATATGTAATGCAATCTATCAATAAAAACCATTAAATATTAATCCACGAATTAAAATAGCTAGTATTATAAAACAATAATAATAAAATATGATTTTTTATTTTTTTTTAAACATTAATAAACGATATACATTATTAATAAAAATTTTTTAAAAAAACTATTCATAATAATTATTAAATTTCAAAATTAGCAAAGCTAATTAAATTAACTAACAATGTAAATTTATTAATAACAACTTGAAATTATTAATAAAATTAGAAAGAAAAACATTAATTCTAATTAATTAAAAAAAACATATAGAAAAGTGCGCAAGTGGGGGCGGGGGGGGGGGGGGGGGGGGGGGTTCATGGGGCTCACACCCCACTTTGCACTACCCTCATACGTAGGTCGCAAGGCCCAAGCCTCCCCCGTGCGCAACACTACTACAACACAGGTACCGTGCGGCAGCAGTGCTGTGCACGATACTCTGTACCGGAGACAGAGGAGTGTGGGGTAGCGGATAGGTGGCCCCACCCCACCTTTAACCATTTTAAATTTTTTTTAAAAGATTTTTTTAAAAATTTAAAAATAAAACCAAAACACTTTGCAAAAAGAATTCCATTCTTCTTTTTTAATTCGTATGCTCTTTAATATTTCTCTTTAATAACCAAATCTAACAACTTTTATTTTGTCTTGCTTTTTTTTTACAAGTTTGTTTATTTCCAAAAATGGAAAAAAAAAACTGTACAAAGACAATTTTTTCAAAATGGAAAATATTGGGATTTTTACAAAAACAAGTCCAAATTTGTCTTTCTTCTAATCTATTCTTTTCTCCACTAATTTATTATATTAATTTACATCAAAATTGGGTTTATGAGACTAGTTTTGTCTTTCTGGTAATTTTTTTTTACTGTGTTTTTTTTTTTTATAGTGAAGGGATTTTTTTTCCCAGAATGGTAATTTTCCACTCAAATTGATTTTCTAACAACAACCCATTTATTTAATTTATCCATTCTATAGTTCATACTATAGCCAAATTGATTTTTCTATTTTCTAAGGTTTTATAGGGAATTTTCTTGTGAAATTTTGACAACATAACCCTACTATGCCAAGTCAATATTAAATTATGAAATATCAAATCTATGAGTTCTCTAAACCCCAAAAAATGAAAGCATAACAAAAATAGATCTATAACTATAAATCAAATCAAACATAGTAAATTAATGAAGGTTCTACAGATGAAATCACAAGAAAGTTCCTCAAACCCCTACCTCAATTCCAATGCTAGAAACTAAATTAGAATGCCTGTAGAATGTTTAAACTCCCAGATCTGACAATAGAAAAGGTCAATCCTCCAGATCTGAATCATAGTGCATGCAAATCCAAAATCCAGATTCAAACAATCTTCACCCAGAAACTCAAGCACACACACCAAAGCTCAAGAACACAAAGAAGTCTCAAAATCTCCAAAAGCTCTCTCCAAAAATCTCCAACAACTTGATTGAAAATAAATGAATGGTAATTCTCCCTATTAGGGATTCAACTCCACCATTCATGAAAACCCTAGATGATTCACAATAGAACTCCTAATCAAACTCGCTCTTTTGTTGAGAGAAAATACTAATTAATCATTAAAAATATATTTAATTGTGGACAACTCAACTTAGTCTCCTAAAGAGAAGTTGACTCCTTTTTGAAAAAATGACATATTCAAACTTAATAAAGCACATGCTAATATTAAAATCCTTTACTAAATAATTTAATATTCCAACATCATTATATCATGCAATTTATTAATTTAATATCTAATGAACAATATTAAATTATATTTCAGGTGATTAATTAATTAAAACCAAATATCCTAATATTTGATTTTTAATTAATTAATAATCATACAAAAACATACGATATAAATTTTAATATTTTATTTTTTTCCAATATAATATTAATTTCCATAACTATAGAAAATCACATATTCAAACAGCAATAAAACAAGATCATCAAATAAACATATAAACTCAGAAATGGGGAACCACAAACTTTGTCACCTTGACAAATCTGGGTAGGGTGGTCAACAGATACTTATCCCACTATTAGGATAAATAGGCTTAGATTTAGGGTTTTGGGTCCATCTGTTACCTCCCCTCTTTACCATTGAGACGAGTATTTATGGGCACGCTCACTCCTACCAATTCGGGGAAGACGGTGCCATGTACCTACAAACCTGTCATCACAAATCAAAGCATGTACATACAACAAATGACAAATAATGTTATGGTACGGTCGGTCATGCGGATCTCAATAGAGCAAGTAACTAGGCCTCCGCCCTCTACCATATAGACACATACAATAGATACATACATATGAACACCATACACATGCTAGTATCTGGTAAGTACATCATAATCCAATTGAAACATAAAACATCACCACATGATAATATCAACATCTAAACATGACATCACATAATCATAATCATAATCATAATCCAGATCATCAATAGTAACTAAAATAATAAGATCTGCACACAACAATGTGGTGTAAAAGAGTATGGCATCTAAAAAACTGAAAGCAAAAATATGGAGGTACTACACAGTGGTAATAACTTTTGAACTCGATTGAATTTCTTCAATCCCTTTAGTTAGTTTGGGTGCAACTAGGTTCTCTTTATTATGTCCAAAGAACATCAAAAGCCAACAGTTTAATCCCAAGATATTGCCCTGCATCAGACTGCATTTTTTGCAACCTTCATTTATGAACTTTTACCCTTTCTCCAAACTGTGATAATTTTTTCTTATTATTTATGCACATCACTTGTTAAAAATGTATAATACAATGTTAGTGAACATTATTCCATGGGTTCTAGGCCTTTGATCCCATGGAACAATTAATCCTTCATTGAAACTTTAAAATAATTACTAAAATGCAAAGAAAACTATGATTATACGGTATGGATGAACATAATAGGACTATCTAAAAGATCTTCAATGCATTACTATGGGATTAAAATAAGATTTAAACCCTTCTCAATACATTTATGATCCTCCTCAATGAAATACCCAAGTTTAGAAGTCAAAACAACACAAAATGCCTTGAAAAAAAATGATCTTTATTGATGTTTCTCTTGCATAGTCTGTACACTCTAGTACCATGCTATACAATGCCTTCATTTTCTAATATATAGACCATTCCTAACTTCCACAACCATATTTGGTTGGTTGGGATGTTCATTTAAGCCTTTAGACACTAACAAATCTAATTCCCTCCAAATTTATAATCTAACTATTGCTTTTCAAATATTTGAATTTGCAACATTATAATTGATTAATTCAATGACCCCTCACTTTATTTTATTGATCTAATGACCTATTGACTTTATCAAAAGACTCCTAGACCTTTTAAATACTCAAATTTATTAATTGGATGCTATTGATCGATTACAAATCATATTTATTCCTTTGAAGGACACTTTGCCAACTTATAGAGCTTATTCTTATTACATACTATCAAAAGCCATTATAGGCTTCAATATGGTCCAATTGACCTCCTTAGAGTGTTTATGGTGTTTCTTCATCAACTGTTCTTCATTGGCCTTTATGATCTTCATGTTGGTTTTGACTTTCCTTTTTGTTTTGACTGATTGTCCTTGGTGCCCTGCACCTACCTGTAAGAAACCTTTGTCAAAAATATGAAATCTTGAAATCACACTGTCACAATAATGAAACCAAAACCACCAAACTGAAATCACACTATCATAATGATGAAACCATAGAACTAGCAACAAAACTACTTTCTCCCCCATTTTACATCAAGGAGAATAGATCAAACTTCTTTTGAAAGAAATAAAAGAAATAGTTGTCCGTAGGAGCAGTGACCTACAAGATAGACTCTCCAAAACTGAGTATAGTTATTGCAATAAGAATTGAGATATGACTCCCAATCAAGTTCAAAACCAGTCAAAAATTTCTTGAGGTAAAGCTTTTGTAAAAATGTTAGCAACATGTGATTGAGTGGGTACATAGAACAACTAAAACTCATTTTCAAGTACCTTATCTCTTAATAAATGAAGCTTTGTTGCAATATGCCTAGTCCTAGAGTATAGAACTAGATTTTTACTCAACTGAATAGCACTAGTATTATCACACATGATTGAAATAGGATTTGATACCAGAATACCCAAATCTAATAACTAATATTCCATTTATATCAATTGTGTGCAACATGCTATTGCAAAAATATATTTAGACTCACAAGTTAACAATGTTACACATTCCTATTTTTTACTATGCAAGTAACCAATCTATCACCAAGAAAAAATGCAACACCACTAGTGCTTTTCTTGTCATCAGAACAACCTCCACAATCTTCATCTATATAACTAATTAGAGAAATATCATTACCATGTGGATACCATGTAAACCATAATCAAGTGTCCCTTGAATATATTTGAATATTCTTTTAACAACATTGAGATGTGTATGCCTAGGTGCAGATTGAAACTGAGAGACCAAACACACAACTTACATTAGATTAGGCCTTGAAGCTATTAAATATAGAAAATTACCTATCATTGACTTGTACTTTGTTTGACTGATTATTGAAGAGTCATTAATTTTCACCAATTTACAAGTTTGCATAGGTGTACTGACTGGTTTACAATCAGTCATATCAAATAATTTCAGCATTTCTTTAGCATACTTTGTTTGTGATAGGAATAGGCCATGTTCAAGTTGTGATACTTGCAAACCAAGAAAGAAGTTTAGTTCACCCAAAAGAGATATTTAAAACTTAGATTCCATAATGCTCAAAAAATGTTTTGATAAATCATCATTAGTGGATCCAAATATAGTCTCATCAACATAAATTTCAACCACCAAAATATCATCACCTACAACTTTTGTGTATAAGGTCTTGTCTATAATACCATAGTTAAAGCCATTTTCATGTAGGTGTTTATCCAACCTATAATACCAAGCTCTAGGTGCTTGTATCAAGCCATATAAAGCCTTTTTAAGGTGATAAAAAAAATCTAGTTTTGCAAAAGACTCAAAGCCTTCTAGTTGATCCAAGTATACCTCCTTTTCAAGTTAGCCATTTAGGAATGTTGTTTTAACATCCCTTTGATAAATAATAAACCTTTTGTAACTTGTGTATGCTAGAAATATTTTGATAGATTGCATTCTAGCTACTAGTACAAAAGTCTCAACAAAAGTAATTCCTTCCTTTTGAGCATAACCTTTACAGACAAATCTAGCTTTATTCCTCACAACATTTCCTTTTTCATCAAGTTTATTATGGAAAACCCATTTTCCACCTATGAAATTTTGTCATCAGGTCTTGGCACTAATTCCCATGTCTAATTCTTTTCAATTTTCTTTATTTCATCTTGCATAGCATTTAACCAGCATGAGTCATTTAGGGCTTCAACTACTATTTTAGGTTGAAATTCTAATATTAAGAAAAAGAGTTAATCAATTTGTGATTGTTCATCATTTTTGGCTTTCCTTCTTGTTAAAATACCAACATCTGTATCTCCTACAACTAGAGATTCAGGATGCCTCTTAGCAATAACTCTAGAAGGAGTTCTTAAAGTTTTATTTTCATTATCAGCTGAACAAGTTTCATGATTGTCACAATCTAGTGTTATTGTATTTGATTCAGTATCATCAGATTTCTGATCATTAATGCAATGTTCAAATCCTTTTGTGGACTCTTCTTCAAAATTTATTTCATGATATTTATTTACCATAACATTTTCATCAAAAACCACATTTATAGCTTCTACAATATTGTTCACCCTTTTATTAAAGAATTTAAAATCTTTTCTATGTGTGGAATACCCCAAGAAACTGCCTTCATCAGATTTAGAATTGAAACCTTCTAAGGAATCGTCATCCTTCCTAATGAAACACTTGCAACCAAAAACTTTAAAATTCTTTACATTTGTAGTTTTACCTTGGCATAATTCATAAGGAGTTAAAGAAGTTCTAACCCTTATTTGAGATTTGTTTAAATATATACAACTATATGAATAACTTCCTTCCAAAACTTATCTGATAATTTTGCTTCATTTAACATCGTTCTAGCTATTTATTTATCTGTTCTATTTTTTCTTTTCACAACACCATTTTTCTATGGTGTACAAGCACTTGAATATTGCCTTTTTATACCACGTCTTTCATAATATTCAATGAACTCTTGAGAGGTGAATTCTCAAGCTCGATATAATCTCAAGCATTTTAATTTTAGGTCAATTTATGTTTCTACCATTTTTCTAAAAATCTTGAAGTGTTCAAATGCTTTATATTTATGTTTCGAGAAAGTTGCCCAATCCATTCTGGAATAATCATCCACAAATAACATAAAATATTTTTCACCATTTATGGATTGAGTTTTAGTTGGACTACATAGATTAGTATGTACTAATTTTAAGGGCCTAGTAGAAAGATATTCCCTTTTTTTGAAGAATGATTTAATTTTTTTTCCTTTTACACATTCTTCACACACACTTGTCGGTTTACAGATTTGAGGCAAACCTTTAACTTTCTTATTTTTTATTATTCTTATAAGGGTATCAAAGTTTAAAGGACATTATCTTTTATGCCACAACCAATTCTCTTCAACTTGACTCATAATACACGTATTAATCAAAGATGATTCTTGAACTATTGAATCTATCAAATTATAGATATTTCCACCTATTCTTAAACTATTTTCAATTATTTTATTTCATTTGTTTTTAATAAAATGACCTTTTGCATCAAACGAAATAGAATATCCACTATCAAATATATTACTTACACTTAACAGATTATGTTTTAGACCTTCTACATAATATACATCATGTATAGGAGTGTCCTCATTCAAATAGATTGAACCTCATCCTATAATATAAGCACCTGAGTTATCCCCAAACCTGACAAAACCTCCATCAAAGTCTTCTAAGGTTTTGAATTTATTTTTTCTTCCGATCATGTGATGAGAACAATCGTTATCCAAAAGCCATGTTATAGGTTTATGTGCAAACAAGGTTTTTTCAACAATCAAGGACTTTTATACATTCATCTTTTTAGGTTTCCACACTTGTTGAGGCTTTAATTTCAAATTTCACTAATTTGCAAAGTGCCCATAGTGGAAACACTTAAAGCATCTAATTACTCTTTTAAAGCCATAAAACTATTTTTGACCAAATTTGGAGTCATTTGTAGCTAGTTTACAATTACAAACCTTATGATTGAATAGGTTACAAACAAAACAATGACCTTTGAAGAAACCAAATATATGATTTGAAACCTATTTTGAAGACCCACCTTTCTTTGTTGTATTAAACTTTGAATCAAATTGATCAATCTATTTTTGCATCAATGTTAATATCTTATCTTTTTCATCTAATAAAATCTTTTGATTTTCAATAAGCTGATTTGCATTATTCAACTTAGCTTGTAAATTATGACTATTTCTTTCATGAGTAGAAACCAATTTATTTAGCATCTTTATTTCTTGTAGAGAGAAAAGTAGCTCTTCTTCAAGATTTATATCTTCATCTGAATCAGACTAAGTTTCTGATTGAATGATTTCAGCTTTATGAGCATCCACAATTTTAGCCATGAATAATATTTCCCCTTCTTCACCTAAATCATTTGATTCTTCATTAGAGTCTTCTTTTGACAAAAGGCTCTTCTTTTAAAAATTTTTGAATCATTTATTCTTATTCCACCGTATTTTTTTTAACAATTTTTCTACTTTTTCATCATTCTCATTTTGATCAGCATAGGGACACTTTGCAAAAAAATGTCCATACTGTCCAGAGTTAAAACATTGTGGTTTTCCCTAATATTTCTTTTTCAATTTTCTAACTAGAAATGCTTCAAGAGCATCTGAGATATTAGAATCACCATCATCTTTCTTTTTAGCCTTAAAGGCTATTTCTTTTGAAGTAGATGCAATATTATTGCTAATTCTCTTTTCATAAGTAGTGAAGGTTCCTTGTAGTTTATGTTGAGTCATATTTGAGAAATTTTTGTTTGAAACTTTGGTAGTACAGTTCTTACTACCTTTGAAACTACATCATATTCTTCAACATCTTCTTGTAAGCCTTTTCTAGCATTCACCACTTCATTGATTCTCAAAAAGTTCTCTGCTATGTTTTCATCTTCATTCATTTTCAAATTATCAAATTGAATTTTCAAAGTGATTAAATTTGACTCTATAAATTTTTCATCCCCTTGATAAATAGTTTCTAACTTGACCCAAATATCATTAGAAAATTGACAATACATGACTTTGATAGATACATCTATTGTCAGACCACATAAAATATCAAACTTGGCCCTTTTATCAAGATCATACTTGGTTTTTGCGTCAGGGTCAGTAGGTATGGTTTTGGGTATAGTGTATTTTGTTAAAAAAACTTTCCACATACGAACATCTAAAGAGTTTATAAAAGCTTCCACCATGACCTTCCAAAAAACATAATCATTTCCATCAAACAAAGGTTCTCTGGTAAGAAATGCACCTTCAGCTTGTGCCATGTTATTTACTTCCAAATGTCTTGGGATAATCCCTATAGGAAAACCTAAGAAAGGGATCGTATGCTCTAATATCAGTTGTTGAAAGTGGATTCTATTCTGAGAGGGGGGGGGGGGTGAATCAAAATAGAGTAGATTTTATACTTTTAGTCCTTTTAAAATACATTTGAGAATGAACATATAACTATATAGAAAAATTGAAACATATGAATGGAAAAACAAGATATCAGAGCAATAAAGATAACTCACAAAAGGGGTGACACAAGATATTTTTGTACGGACTGGGAAACCCTCAAAACCAAATAGGTTTTGTCATAGGGAGGAAAACCACTCCAATGTTACTTGTCAACTTTATTGAGAAACAACTCTCCACTTTAAAATATTCAATAGCTTCAATTCTTTTCTTTCTCCTTTTACAATGTGTGTTTAGTCAGATTACATACATATATGAATACATGCATCATATTTCATGCATTCACACATATATGCAACTTTACAAATTTTTCTTTCAACATCAAATCAATGATCCATACACAAGAAAGTATGAGTATGTTCCTTATAACTTCATGTATTTTCTCAAACTAGATACACACGCATACTCCCTTATATAGGGATACATTTAAGATTACATCTTTCATTGATTTTAATATCAGTTATAAACAACAAAAAACTATATTTACAACAAAAAACTATATTTACAATAAAAAACCCTTTGAATAGGATTAATATTTTGAATATAACCTTGTGCTAAAAATATTTTACATTCTATTCCAGAAGTTAACTGTTAATGAAAACTATTTTCAAAAAGAACCCTCATGTTTAAAGTAAACAAATAGATTTTCATTTTCAATGAATGCCAGCCCAATCCATTGTCATGTAAGATTTTTTTCATACTTAGAAGAGGAAAAATGCAAAATACAACTGCCAAAATCAATTTTAACTGATTACCTGAAACCAAATGTAACTATCGAACAAAAAACAATAAGTATATGATTGTTGAAGATAAATAACAGCCATTCTATCTATTTTCAATGTATCATCTTTACATTTTATTTTTAGGATGAAGAAGTAAAATGAAACTTTGAAGCTTCTTTTGTAAAACTCTTTCAAAAACCATGAATAAATTTCTTTGCCAAAGATTAAAAATAAACTTTCAACTTGAAGTTGAACCACTACAAAGAAGAATGCATTGCATACCTATTAAAGAAAGAACCAATTACCTCTACACTATTTGGAAACTATCTTTACTGTGGCATCCCTTAAAAGAACTCATTATTCATTCAAAATGTTCCATACCAAAAGAAATGTAGAACCCATTAGATGCTGAGAGAAATCTGTAAAAGATTAAAAGACACACCATAATTGAGAAACCATTTATTCTATTTTAAAACTTCACATTACCTTCCATACTTTGTGTTTTTCAATAATATTACTCTCAAAATATTCTTTGTGACTTGCAGTCAATCATACTGAAAACCCACAACAAAAGATGACCAAGGAATTCCAAGATCTTAACCTGAGACATCCATGGCAGCCATAGGGTTTGAAAAATTCTAAACAAGAATGGAAAATCATCTTTTCAAATCCCTTTCAATAATACCCTAAATCATATTTCAACAATTTTGAATTCCGTCACAAGGAACATCCACATGGTCACTTACTGACCTAGTAAAAAGCTCATGTACGATTCAATATTAACTACTCACATTTCAACGTTAACCACTACCCAGAATATATCATCAAGATGCCAAACATGCTTATCAACATTAAAATATTCATTACCATTATGTTTGCCACTACAACATATCCATTATCATAAATGATTTGACTTTTAAAAAAACATCATTTGCCACCTTTTGCAATTGAAACAAATTTGCATCAAGGATAATCCATCAACATTACCCAACTTGTCAAGTTATCTAAATGTAACTATTCTACCCTTATAATGTTACAATTCTATCTATCGTCTAATCATAATTGAATTGCTAATATAAACCATTAGTTTCTAAACAAATATTGTTTGTGAGTATCTTTATATTTTCATGACTCACATTCTTTATCTAGCATCACTTTATTATAATATCTTTACTGATGTCATCGATTCAAGAAGTTAAAATGATATTAACAAAATGTAATGCATAGAGATCCCTTCTATAGAGTTTACCAAAAATAATTCTATAATACACTCTACCACTAAGTAACATCTAAACAACAAACTAAAATACATATCTTACTAAGGGAAACACTTAAATTTTTTTTGTTTTTCAAATTTTCCTTATATGTTTTCTGTTTTAATTTGTTGGATATCCATAGATCTACCTCTAATGTATCTAATATAGAACTCGTAAATAAAATAAAATAAAACCAAATGATATCTAGCCTAGGAAGATGAGCTATTAAATTCTACGGTTTGTATTGCCAATCCCTTGGCAAAAGAAAACTAATAGGTTATCATGTATTCTTCATAACCAATGACAATGATTGTTTAACAATTCACCTATATCAATTAAAATATCTTGGCAGTCATTTGAAGACCATTCCTAAAACCGAAAGGAGATCTATAACCCTGATTAATTTCATGAGCCCTTACTCTGAAATCGAAGAAGCTGGACTAAAACTCTCAATACCAACGTTTGGGCTCAAGTGCAACCTAGGAGTTCATCAAACGACAAGTATAAAACCCAAATACTAGAGTAGCAGACTTAAGGTCCAATGCCATAGCTTGGCCCTAAAAGGAAATGTAATGCCATTACAAGACATCGAACATAAAAATGTAATTACATCAATTCTGCATGTGCAATCTTTAGTATGGTTCTTCTTTCTACAATTTCTTAGGCATTTTAATTGGAGAACACGTCATTATAATGGCAAGATCACAACTACATAATGCCTCAGAATCCTTGGAGCTCCATCATTGAATTTAGATTGACCTACATATTTCAGAAGACATCCAGTTTTGGGACACCTAGCGGTTGACATGAATCATATTTAAAACTTGCATTGTTATATAAACGTCTCTTGCATTCATTCAAAAGCATTTAGTGAGCTTTTTTCAGTCTGGAAAGATTGAGATTTCAAGTTCTTTGTTCCTAGTCGACTAGATAGCTGATCAATTACTTGTCCTTGACTTAGGAATTTATTAAACGTAATTGTTGAATCCCAGCCTTACCCTAAATGTATGATAACAGGTGTAAATAACATAATTTTCATAATATCAATTGCCATTACCATAAAAAGGAACAGTGAGTCTGTTTCGCAATAGGAACTGATTTATGGAAACGAGCTCTCCTTTAGACTACTTAATGAACATGTAATACCAATTTAGAAAACTAACACCTGAATTTGAACCTTCTTGGGTTGAGGGTGCACTTTTTTAGCTCCTTGTACGCGGTGTCAATCACGAGAATCTTCTACTGACTAGCGGCTAGCATTGCCATTATTATAGATTTCTGAATATGTATATACTAATGCATTTTAGCTTCCTGACTATCACATAGGAATTCTATAGTAGCTGAAAATCTCAAATCAAACAGAGCATAACAGGGTAGAATAGAGCAACTAGAGCCAATATCTAAGGTTCAACTCCAATGCAACGGAAATACCCCCTTCCTTGAAACCCATAATTTTTAAAGTAGGAAAGAAAAACATCCATACGAAGGATGAAGGAGGGAACGAAGTCAAGGAGAAGGATAAAATTAATCAAGTTGCGGTTAACTACTTTAAGGGGCTGTACTCTAATGAGGGTCCTATATGCCCGAACAGCATCCAAAACCAACTCCTGGACCACATCCAAAGTGCTATAACTCTTAATGATAATGACATGCTCATGAAGCGGGTTTCTAATGAAGAAGTCAAGAATGCGGTCTTCACTATGGGAGCTTACAAAGCCCCTGGGCCGGATGGATTTCCTCTGGCGTTCTTTCAGGAATATTGGGGCATTGTGGCGACTGATGTTATCCGTGCTGCCAGAGACTTCTTTAGGACTGGGTGCCTCCTCAGATAGCATAATAAAACCTACATTTTTCTTGTCCCAAAGCATGACAATCCTACCTCTATGTTGGATTTCAGGCCCATCAGCCTTTGCAATACCTTCTACAAGATCCTTACCAAGATCCTGGTTGGCAGAATCAAAGCCTCTTCTGGACAAGATTATCTGCACTACTCAGAAAGGTTTTGTGCTGGGTAGACAGATTTTGGATTCGGCCATAGCCACCCATGAAATCATCCACTCTATGGACAGAAGCAAGGTCCTAGGTATGGCCTTTAAATTGGATATATCTAAAGCTTATGACAAAGTTAACTGGTCATTTCTGATTAAAATTCTAGCTAAAATGGGCTTTAATGAGAAGGTTATTCATACTATACAAGAATGTACTCAAACTGTTAGCTTCTCTATTCTTGTCAATGGCACTCCTGGTGGTTTTTTCAAACCTAAGAAGGGTCTTAAACATGGAGACCCTCTCTCCCCCTGCCTCTTTATTATGGTGGTTGATGTTCTTAGCAAGAATCTGTGTATGTTGTCCGCTACGGGAAGAATAAAAGGTCTCAAACCTGCTTCTACCCTTCCTCAGGTGGTGTTAGAACAGTTTGTGGATGACACCTTCCTCTTTGGGTATTCTTCAGTGATTGAGGCCAAACAGTGGAAACAAATCCTTGAAATTTATGCATGGGCTTTTGGTTAGTGTATTAACTATCAAAAGAGTCAGTTGTTCTTCTTCAATACCCCGATGGAGTTAGAAAATAAGGTGCTTCAAGACCTAGGTTGTTTGGTGGCTTCGCTCCCTTCTACCTACCTTGGCCTCCCCCTAACGGTTAAAAAGGTGTCACGGGATTTTTGAAATTCCATCCTTGAGAGAACCTAGAGGAAACTCACTGGTTGGAAGGGAAATATTTTAAGCAATGCTGGTAAACTTCAGCTCGTGGCCTCCACTCTCCAAGGGATCCCTGTTTACTTCCTATCCCTCTTTAAAATAAAAAACAACATGGCAGACAAACTTGAAAGGATTCAGAGAACCTTTCTATGGGCAAGGTTTGAAGAAAAGAAGAGGACGTCTCTTGTTAATTGGGACACTGTCTACCTCCCAAAAAGAATGGGTGGCCTGGGACTAAGAAGAATTGGTCTGATGAATAAAGCCCTTACCATGAAAGTGGCATGGAAACTCATAGAAGGAAAGGCAGACTGGTGCAGATTAATGGAAGCCAAGTACCTCCAAGGACATCCCTACGAGAGGATGTACCACAATAGCGACCTCCCAAGTGGATCCAAACTCTAGATGAACATCTGTAAATGCAAGACCCTTCTATCTAAAGGAGCCTTTTGGAAAATTGGAAATGGGAGATCCATCAGATCTTGGAATGACCACTGGATCTTGAACCAACCTAACCTGGGCTACAAATCCATACCTTTGATGGACTATCTCAGACCTATCCTGGGTAATAGAGTCTCCAACTACATCACTGGCAGGGACTGGAAGGATATACCTAATCGGTTAAGGGACAGACCAGCCTGCAACATTTGGCCAATGATCTAATGGAAAACCTGACTGATATCAGAATTTCAGGCCTTGATGACTCTATTATCCAGGCCCCCACCTAGGCTGGTACCTTCTCTATTAAATCTTCTTACAATCTGCTTCTGAAGGAGGAGAGTAACCTGAGGGACTCGAAGAAAGTGTGAATCCCTCAACTCACGCTGAAAATCAATTTTTTCTAGTGGACTCTCATGCATGGTAAGGTCCTAACCAAGGATAATCTTATAAAGAGGGGCTTCTCCATGGCGAACAGATGTGTCCTATGTAAGAAGGAGGAGAAAACAATGAACCATGTATTCATCTACTATGATTATGCCACTAGCATTTGGCAAGAGGTTATTGGCAAACTCGATATCTTGTGGGCTCTGCGTAGAGAAGTGCATCAATTTAATAACTGGAGATCTCCCTCCAATCACCCCCTGCTCCAACTCCTTTGGCATATGCTACCCCCTCACATCTACTGGGCCATTTGGAAGGAAAGGAACAACAGGATTTTTAGGGAGGATAGTAATCAGTCTGAGACTTGTCTCCATATTAGAATTAAGCTTCTATGTGAGAATGTCAGGGCAGCTAAGTGGAAGCTTCCCTCCTATCCCCTGTAGCCTAGGAGGTGACAATTGCTGACAGATGGAACCTCCTAGTTGGTTTCTCCAGGTTTGACGATGCTAAAAGGATAGCTAAAAAAGCTACCAGATGAGCCGCCCCTCTCAGAGGATGGACCAAATTAAACTTTGATGGGGTTGTAGATAATCTTGGCCAATGTGGGGGTCATGTTCTGAGAGATCACAAAGGCACTTTCCTGCTAGCTTATGCTGAGCCGCTCAATAGCTACACTGTCACCCAAGAAAAGGAAATGGCACTTCTCTAGGGGATTAACTTAGCAAAACAAATGAACATCAGGCTGCTAGAAATTGAGGGTGATTCCAAAGTGGTTGTTGAGGCTGTCAAAAGTGGATCTAATGTAGGGTGGGGAGTTAGACCTATTATGCTTGAGATCTGTGAGTTGTTGCAACAACTTCCAGTGCACAACTATGGGTCACATGTATAGAGAGGGGAATTTGATTGCTGACTCGATGGCAGCAATAGGTCTAAAACAAATCAAACTTAATAGTTGGAGGGTGGTTAGTGATTTACCTCTGGTGATTGAACAACTCATCAAAGGAGAAATGAATATTACTATTTAAATGTGCCACGATGTCATATTCATTACGAATCCTTATTGGATCACGTGCTGGTGTGCTCTAGTGATTTTTGCAACTATGAAAAGGAGAGCCCAAAACACCATAAAAAATCATCATTACCTTTCAAACATGTGGAGTAAGAGCTGTTTGAATCAGAGGACTTACTTGGCTAATAAGGACAGTAAGTGTGTCCCTGGCATTATTGCTATTAATGGCACCTGGAGATCTGTTAGATCTGGCTGTATAGAGCCCTTTTTCCAAAATTTTACCCAAGGCCAGCATTTTAAGCATAATCTTTCCTTGGAAAGGCTGCACAAAAACAAGTGGTTTTTTATGGTCTGCAAAAATTCTCGGCTCTTAGGTTTTTAGGATATTGTAGCGCAGGAGGGACAGAGCTTTGAAATGGGAGGCAACACCCTCCGTATTGAACCTGATAAAATTGACAAGGCTTTCACCTCTAATACATTGGTGACTCATTACTACAAAGAGAGCCGCATATGGGGTTTTATGGAGAGAATGAAAGGTGGGTATGACGAGAAAATTTCCAAACAACTCATCTCATCCTGGAACAATAGGAGTGTCTTGGTTGAGGGCATGCACTTCCAGATTAATGAAAAGGTCATTGCAAAGGTGATGGGGCTCTCTATGGTGGGGAGGAAATACAAAAAGACCAGTCGGACTCCCGACCCTACAAGTCTCAACCAGTTTTTCAAGGATGGGGAGCAGCCAATGAAGAAACAAGGGGGTTTCAATAGGGAGGTGGTGCCAGACTTCTGGCCAAAAATTTGCCTCATTGTGATGAAATATTTCATGCTGGAAGGTAAGTTCACTATGTTTTACTACTACCACTTACTGTTCCTGAATCATATTAGAAACAAGGATTTAATTTCCATACCCTTCTATCTTGTGCACTCCATAGAGAGTAATATCTTGGACATTAAGGACAACATTGATAAATCAATCCCTATCCTCCATTAGGGCCTCCTTCTCTGCATTTACCACTTTCACAAAGCTATCTACCCGGTGCCCCAACCCCCTCCCCCCCGATTATCTAGGAGATGACCCAAGTGGAGTCCCCGGCCAAAACTAAAAATCCCACTCATTCCACCTCCCAGTCCATCCAAGTTATCTAGGAGCCTGAGTTGGGTGCTAAAGAGGGTAGAACCCACAAAAAATGTGTTAAAAACCCTTTCAATAGGAAGGAGGGTCAGGAGGAGTCACATGTCTCTGGGTCTGTGGAGAACAAAGATAGGAAGGATTCTGACAGTACTCCTGAGACTGAACGTAGGCCCAAAAAATGGAGAATGATGGAGAGCCAGGTTAATCTAGAGGTGGACTTAAGTGGCTCAGGTCACCAAAGGTCCAATAGAATTGCCAAGGAACAATGTAAAACCAAGTTGATGGAAACGGCCTCTAGAGAGAAATCCCTGTCTAGAAATGACTCTCACACCACTGAGTCCATGAAAGGTTCCTCAGATGATCATATGAGCCCCCTTAGGACTGGTAACACTCCCCTGCCTAACCTCCAGCAAACCATGGAAACCCCCAATACCCCTACCCTTCCCCTGAGTCCTTTTCATGATCCTCAAGATAAGCCCCCCACCTCTGATTACAATATCGGGGTTCTGGCTGGAAAAAACAAACTTAAAGGCACCCTCAAGAGGAGGTTCTCTAATATGGACAAGGATATTGTGGAGATTAGAAAGAATATGTAGGATCTAAAACACCAATGCATGATGACCAACAAATTTTCCCTGAAGGTCATGCATGCTTCGGCTACGACCCTCTATTTTGTGGAGGAAAAGTTGGTGGGCAGTAGTCTGGAAGTGGATGAGGATAACAAGGATCTTTTCCTATGCCTATAGGAGGAGTGGGCTAGGACCCTTCTCTCTAAGCATCTGGGTGGGAAGAACTAACTTTTGGTGTCCATGAGTTGGTTAATTTTGATTGGGCATGGCTCTCGGATCCCTTGTTTTGTGTTTGGGGTTAATGTTAGTTTTTATAGCTTTTGGTTTAGCCCTACGTGGCTTATGACTATTACTTTAACTAGTACTCTTTGTTTTATGTTCTCTGGTTTAATCTTCTTGATCAGTACTGTGGTTTATATTTTTGATAGGGGAAAATTTAGACTCAATGATTATGTTGTTAACTGTTTTATCTTCTTTGACTAGTTCCATTAATGTTCTATTAATGTGCTCCTAGTCCCTTTGTTTCATAGGCCAGCACCCTCTTGCTACTTTATCTATCAAAAACATCCATACAACATTTTTTTTCTCATTCTTCCTTGATTTGGTAAGTATATATAGAAATCTAGGATAGGTTATTATTAGATCCTGAGGCTTTCTATTTTGGTGACCGCTGGTGCAACCCCCCATTAAACACATGGGATGCATTTTCAATGAAAGTTGGCATTTGAAGTCTAGGTCTGTAGAAGACACCGTTATCCATGGCATGGTTGCGACATCCCATCTGAAAATGAGCATTGGTTTTAGCACAAGAATTCAATGCAATCCATCCCCACCTTCCCTTGTGCAGGCGATATTCATCCCCTATTGAGAAGAGTGACACGGTTCTTCATGTCTTCCATCATGTATGCTCTATGGAAGTCCATCTTTTCCTCCTTCTGATGCCTCTCTTGATAATAGTGGTTGATCTTGTACAGAATGTTTCCTTCATCTCCAAAGTAATGCTCACCTCTCTCAATAGAGATGACAAGGTTGAAGAATTGAAACAACAGTCCTAAATGATTAGGAATAATAAATAACAAAATGAAAAAAGTAATACAATTATAATGAAAGACAAATTTACACAAATCTGCAAATTTGATTTGATCTTCAACTATTTTCTATTAATCTCTGAAAATTACATAAAATAGAGCAGCTCCAAAATAGCTCTCAACATGCTAACTTGTAACATAACATTACATAGAAATAGAAAGAGAGTTTGTTGCCTCCACAAGTAAAACAACACTACAAACTTTAAACATAAATAAACTAAATTAAGACTACAATATTTCTATCCAAACTAACTTACTAAAACACATTGCTAAATACAAATGAGTAAACTATGATCTAACTTAGAAACTATAGAAAATAGTCTTGTTGACTTAGAAACTACTTAGAAAAGTCTAGTTTTTACACATTAATTTCGAACATACCCCCTTGATGCGGAGAGGACTCGGAGGAAGATCTCGTAGCATAAAAAACTGATTCTTGGCAATAGCCTTAGTAAAAATAGAAGCAAGTTTTTCAGTAGTCCTGAATATTGGAGTTCTTCTTCTCTTTGTTGGACCAAATCTCTGATAAAATGGTATTTCAAATCAAAGTGCTTAGTTCTACTATGATTCATATGTTAGGATTAGGTAATACTGAGAGGGGGGGTGAATCAATATTACAAAACTTTGATTTCAACTTCAAACAATTATAAACAATCCAAAGTAATGCACAAATGAAAAGAATATATAAGCATAACACATTACTCATGACACCATGATTTGTTCTCGAGGAAACCCTAGCCAAAGGGTAAACCTCAGTGGGGATGGTACCCATAAATATGCACTAAAATATAATGTCCCTGTTAGGAGATCTAGCCCTATTAGGATCTGTTTGTTACATAGTACATTTCCTTATTAAAGGATTACAAAAACCCTATTAGGGGTATGCAAAACACCTGGTTAAAGGTAGTGAGCTCACTGTTCTTACAATTAATATTGTTCCAAAATGGTTCTCAAAAGAGGAAAAATACAAGCACTTATCTTTCTTAGAGAGTTCTAATTATGGCTCGGCCTCTTGTTCCTATATTCGTAAACTTACTCCATCATTATAAAACATCCATACCTCACTTTCACAAAACCAATCTATACTTATACAGAATTAGTCTTCCAGTTGGCCTCATAATTATCACACAAAACCTAATAGAAAATCATGCAAATGATATACATGGAGTCGGTGCTCTTATATTACCAAAGAGTCTCCAATATACTTTGTTTACTTGTCTTAGCATGTTACCATATCTATTATGCACTCCTTAATCTTCGCAACTATTCATGTACCTTGATATATTATTTTACTATCCTCGCATACCTTCCAAACACTATATCTCACACATCAGGTATCCAAAACTCATGTGATCTTAATTGAAGCATGTGCATATCCCAAAATACCTCCAGTTAACTTTGCAAGGCATAATACCTTGCACGTCTTCATCACTATCCAAAATTGTGGCACTATACCCTATTTTCCTAATTCTGGACTTAGTCATTTTCATGACTATGACTCCAGTGGTAATCTCCACAACATGCGATCACTAAATGAAAACCCTTAAGTGATTCTCAGTACTCAAAAACATCACATGCCAACAGCATAGGATTTTTGGCCAACTTTATAGTGCTTATATTATCACAAAAGATCACCGTAGGCTGAAGTTGTTTTTCACCTATCTCTTCAAGAACTTTCTTGAGCCACAATCCTTGAGTATCTGCAGAGGTTACTGCAACATATTTGGCCTCTGTGGAAGATAGAGAAACTATGATATGCTTATTTGAACTCCAAGAAATCAATCCCAAATGAAAGGTAAAATAATGACCAGAAGTAGATTTGTGATCATCCACATTACCTCTCCAATTAGAATCATTGGAACCAACTAGATTAAATTCCTTAGAACTATAGTAATGAATGCCAAAATCCAAAGTTCCTTTCACATACCTCAAAATTATTTTGGTGGCTTTCATATGTAACTCAGAAGGTTCTATCATATACCTTGAAACAAGAGAAATTGCATATGCAATATCAGGCCTAGAGTGAGTGAGAAACATCAAACTCCCAACTACACTCCTATAAGTTGTCTCATCTATTTTTTCAACACCATCATCTCTACACAAAAAAACTCCATGAGAAATTAGAGTGGAGATTGGTTTGCAATCAATCATGTCAAACTTAAATTTTAACATATCTTTGGCATATTTTGATTGACAAATAAAAATTTCATCCTTACTTTGATAAACCTCCATGCCCAAAAAATATTGCATAAGGCTGAAATCTGACATCTCAAATTCTTTCATCATAGAACATTTGAATTTATCTTTCATCATAGAACTACTACCCATATATACCAAATCATTAACATACAAACTCACAATAAGAATGGCATTACCTTCTTGTTTTTTGTAAAGGGTAGGTTCACTCTTACTTTTAGTCAAGCCATTATCCTAAAAATGCATGTTAAAATCTAAGTCCAGAGAGACGATTGACACTAGGTGTCCTACAACATGAACCAAACCAATGAAGACCATCCTAGTGGAATAAAGAGTTCTACCATTAGGATCTTCTATACTCCTCAAGAATTCATTAAAATCCATATCATTGGTATCAATATCAGTAATCTCGCTATGAAGATTACCTAGTTTGGATGGTGGCCCATGTCCCTTGAATTTATACTTCATTAGAAGTGAAGAAGTCATACCTTAAGTTCTTGCACTCAAAGAGACACCTCTCGACATTCTTTATTAGAAGTGATAAATCTAATTGTGAAATCAAACTACCTAATTGAAAAATAGAAAAAAAATACTCTAAGGCTAAAATACTAAGAAATTGAGTAAAAAAAGAAAATTGAAAGCATAAAATTTACAAAGTTTGAGTCATTTTTAGTGTTTCAAGGCTTTAGCTCCCAATGAATCCTTTCATGGTTGTAGGGTATGACACCTCAAAAATTTTCCCTATTTGTGATTAACTATTGGTGTATTGGTTTGAAGCCATCGAGTTTTTAGGGGTCTAGATCCCCAAAACCCTTTTAGAGATTTGGTTGTCGGAAACCCTAAAAGCCTAAAGGAATTTGGGTCTTTGATGGTGTAAGAAAAGTGAGATGGGGAAGTTGGGGTTTCAGACCCCGATCCCCCTTTTGGGGTTTCAGGGTTCTGAAACCCCAAAAGCCTAAAGGACTTCTATGTGTTGCAAAATGTCTAAGGCTTAAATGATGATCATGGTTTCGGGACCCATCTCCCCTGTTGGAGTTTCAGGGTTCTAAAACCCTAAAAGTTTGATGGACTTAGGGTTTTTCCACTATTTTTCAAAAGATGAATCCCTACCCTCTTGATTCAATGGATCACTAATTTTAACTGGTCATAATTGTCCAATTAGGGAAAAAAAAACTAAACAAGAAAATCTAACTACAAAACTAAAACTAAAACTAAAAGACTAACTAGGGCAAAAAATGAAAACCCTACTTAAAAAATGTGGAAGAATTGATCAAAGTGCATGATAAAAGACTCAAAGAACTCACAAAAAAGTTGAATTGGTGGAGACACAAAGGCTCAAGGTTGCATAAAAAGGCTTAATAGTCACCGTCGCTCAAGGAGCGCTCAAGAGTTCATGCGCGCACTGTAAAAGAAATGAACAATGATTTTTTATTTATAGGAGGATGGGGACCATTGGAGTGACTTCAACCCAATCCTCGACAAGGGGTTAGAGATTAGGGTTTAGGGTTGTGAGGGTCGAAGGACCTGTGATCACTCCCAACACCTCGCAAGTCCAATAAAGGGCCTTAACTTAGAAATCTTCCTTCATTGAGTAGGAAGACCTTTGGGGCTTTGAGGTCATGGGGTATTTTTCACTTTCCTAAACCCTAAAAGCCCGAAAAAGGTTTTTTGACCTTTCTAAGTGGATTTTTCTTCAAAACTAAAGAAAAACTACAAAAAGAAAACAAAAAGAAACAAACCTAGCATCTCATTTAACAAGTACCTAACTATCAAGATTTGTTAAGCTCACAATCTAACTCACCAAGTACTTGATTAACTAGAAATTGTGGATACTAAACAAAGAGAAAAGAAGTAAAAAAGGGGTTCCCATTGGGCCAAGTAGCCAAAATGAAGTGTGAGTTTTGGAAGCACAAAAAATGGCCCCAACAAAAGGAGAAATGATAAAGATATTTTTTCATCACCAAACCACCTTTCAAACTATCCCTGCACTAAATTTCCTTCCCTAAATGTTGTATAGGGGAACACCATTTCAGTAGCTTCAAGAGTAATCAATTTTGGATAGGCTTTTAAGTATGTGCTTGAGTGTATTCATTCAAACTAGACACTTTGACAAAATCACTCAGAAATATGCCTGATCAGGTACCGTTGTTTAACAACATCAACCTATATTTCTTAAAGATTTCTATGCTGCTAGTGAAGCATCCATAGCCCAGACAGAGTTCTCAGCATGTTTCAGTCTAATCTTGCTCTACTACCAATAAACCATCCATAGCCCCAGTAGATGTTGCTTGAACCACCCCTTGTATTTTGACTAACATTTTCTTTTTTAAATAATATTTTTATTGATAATTTGGATTACTTAGTAATCCCTCTTCTTACAAGTTTCTTTTCTTTTGATCTTTTTTTTTTTGAATTATAGGGTTGTGAAATCATGCAGTCATTTGAGATAATATGCATATTAAAACTTTGAACTACACCGAACTAATGGACCATGCTTTAGGCTAAGTTATTAGGGGTGTGTATCATGACATTGGATAGCCAACATCAAATATTATCCTAACATTTAGGTGAAAAAATACTTCCATAGCCAACTACCAAATGTAGCTCTTACTGAAGGTGCATCCTCTTTGAGGTTTTGACTAAGGAATACCCCTACCTTCTATCAAGAAACAATTGAGGTACCCCACTATTCAAGAACAACCCTGACAAAAATGTTGACCCCCTAACATAAAACTTGAACAAAGAAACAAAACTAGAACCAAAACAAAATATAAGAATAACACTACATGACTCAAACTAATATAATACAAGGGAAAACTTCACCCCTTTCTTTTAGGATCTGAAATAATTTTTAAGGAACTAGTCTTTGATATTCAACAATACCAACTCCCCATTTGTGGCACTAATCCTAAAAGTATTCTCCCATAAAATCTCTAGAATTTGGTATAGGCTAGTCCATAGTCTTTCAAATTTAGTGTCATTGCCTAGCTTTTTGTTTTCTTTGTCCCACAAAAGGAAAAAATCATAGATTCTAAATGCTTTCGTGGTGGATCTCTTGTAAAATCAGTTCTTGACAATATCTTGATGTTTTGAAACATACTCCAAGCTTTTAACTTTCATTTTTCAACTAGCTCAAGAAGATTCATTAGTCTAGTTTGAACCCTATCTTCACCCTCAACCTGTCTAGTCATGAAATTACGCACTAGGATCTTGAGGTTGATGGCAAAGATAGTTTCCAAGCCATACACTAACTGTTAGGGTGATGTCACTAACACATTATTGACTCTCACTCTATCATTGTATAATGCATACTTAATCTGCAAATGCCAGTCTTTTGGGTTCTTATCAAGGAGACATTTAATCATAATAATCAAGTATTTGGTTTGCAGACTCACCCACACTATTTTCTTGCAGATAATAATTATTACCTATTAATGATTTTATCTATTGGATGTCGATACATTTTAAGTCATTGGTATAGGCTCTTCCTATTTTGAGATGGTTTAGGTTGCTCCTACAAGATTTGTGAAAGAGTTTGATGCTCTCTCTTGTCAATTTTATTTGGCTTAGTAACTTTATTTCTTCAAAGTGGAGCTTGGTTACATGGGATTTTGTATGTAGGTCAAAGAAAGAGGGTGCTCTTAAACTCTAACTAGTAGATTGGACTCCAGTCAATTTTTATTATACAAGTAATAGTTTAGGTGTTGTACTTGTTAGGATCTAGATTGTGCCACAATCATTACTCATATATACCTTAGAGGAGTTGATAATGTGGATGTTGCTTGATAAATTTTTTTGGGGAAGTGCTCCGTGATTTGGAACATTATAAAAAAAGAGGTGAAATTTATTTAGGAGGGTCTTTTTTTATCTATAATAGGGGATCTAGTGTTCTTTTTTGGCTTGATTCTTTGGATGTCACCCCCTAGTCATTTCTTAGTTTCCTCACCTTCAACCCCTTTACAATATTTTTTTTGTGGAAAGTTAGAATAGGGTGTTGCATTTTAAGACCACTAATCTCAAGGTCATTATAAGGTGACTTGTTGGAAGGATCCTTAGGAGTGGTCATAGGGTGATACTAAAGAGAATTGTCAAGAGCTAGTTGAAATTTGAATTGGGAGACTCTATAATGCTCTTAAGGAAAGAGACATTTTTGCCTAGGGTAGTGATCTGAAAGGAAAAAATAGTGTTTTTGTTGGCTATTTGGATATGGATAGTCAGTTGCCTAGTTAGGGTTGTGTGCCTTAAATGAAAAAAGTTAGAATAGTTTCTCTTAGTCTAAATGTATTTTTCTTCTTTGGGTAGTGGTCCAAAGTAAGTACCTCACCTACAATAATTTGTATAAGAGAGGCTTTTAGGGACCTTCTAGATGTGTCCTTTGTAGAAATAGTGAAAAATTTATTTCTCATGTCTTCTTTCAGAAGCCTCATTTTATGGAGATTCGTCACTAGTGGTGGGTAGCATGGAATCATGCTTGTGTTCATGATAATTTCTTTAGTACAATTTTGGGAGAGTCTGGTTTTTCCACTTACTAAGACCTATTTTTCTATAGGTGACTTGGGTTCTTAGTTTTAATTTCATCATACCTATATTAGAAAGGAATAGAAGGATCTTTCAAGATTAAAAAATGGTGGGTGTTGTCATGTGGAGAAAGAGTGTATGCAAGTGCCAAGAAATTATTGTTACAAAATGTGATATATGCTCCTATGGATTCTGATGATTTGCGATGAAGAATTTGGATTTAGTTGGGAATGGAGTGAGCCACTCTATTAGGAGGAGATTGAGACATGCTAAATATAAAATTTATAGAGAAGAGAGGTAGTTCTCTCCTCTTGGTGGATTTTTAAAGTAAACACTAATAGTTCTTTTAAGGGAAAATCTAGACATGTATAAATTGGTAGTATTGATAGAGTTACCAATGATGGTGTTGTGCTCTTCCTTAATACTTATAAAGGGAATCACTTTAATAACCTTATGGAAGCTATAGTTGTTCTTTATGTTATTGAAGGGGTTGTTGTCTTGGATGGAAGAAGATTGTTTGACAATGTGATTCTCACTTAATGATTGATATGCAGAATGAGAAACATTTGGATGAAGCTAATTGACATTTAGCTTTGGTAGAAAAGAAAATCTTGAATTTGTGTTCTTTAGATCACATTTATTTTTTTCTTATTCCTTGTGAAATGAATAGAGTAGTTGATTGTTTGGAAAAATGATATTCAGAGAATCTGGATAGGTGGTATATGGATGACTAAGGCATCCTATGCCCTAAGTATTTGGATACTTTTGAAAATTTAATTAGGGAGTACAAAATTATATAGTTTCTTTCCTAGCGAGGTTCCTTTTTTAACATATTTGGTCATTCTTGGTTTTCCCTTGGGTCTTTAGATTTGTACTTTTTTCTGTCCTAAATAAGTTTTTACCCTCTTTTGAAAAATATGGAAATTTCATCTTAAAGGTTAAAAAATATTTTTCTATAAAAGATATGATTTCCATGTTATTTTATTAGTTTATAGATTTACTGTTGTCATGGTCCAAAAAGTAAGACTTCAGATTACTTAAGAATTTGAGATCGTTGGCCTGACAATGTTTTAAGCCATTTTGGGGATTGTGATCTCAATGGAGATCGAGGTTCCAAGAGGATCCTGTGCCCAAGGAACTTTTACCAACAGTCCCTTTGCGATTAGAGATCTTGAGGGGAAATTTTCATTTTCACCTTGAGTTTCATTTTAAAATTTAAGTTATTTATAATTTTTTTGTACAGAAAAACCTATTTTATATTTTTTGATGCTTTTTCTTTCTGAACTTCTAAACCTACAACTACCAAAACTACATTAAGTGGCCCAAAAGTACACAAAAGAAAATAAGTACAAAAATATGATACAAAAGATGAAAATGAGGAGTCAACCAAGGGACCACCTAGACCCACATCAAACTTAACAATAGTTTTTATCACCATCCATACATTAAAGTCTTAGAATAGGAGACCCAATAAACCTATAACAAATATTTCATCCTATATAAATATTTTGTTTAAAAGTAATTATATTCTCAAACACCAAACCCTTACGCCATCAACTATAACAGTGAATTCCCTTGGTAAAAAATTCTCAATTAGAGCATTCATATTAATGTAAATTATAATTGAAGTGTTTTAAACGTGGGGTGATTCTTTTGGGTAAATGTGTCACTACCGAAATGTATATACAAAAGTAATTTTGAATTACACTTATAAACACCTCACCCTCTTATGTGCATGCTTTTCAAGCCTCAATACCCAATCATATCATAGTAATCAAATAATTATCTTCACCAGTAATAATGAAGAATTATATAGTTCAGTTTAGTTAATTAAAAATCTCCAATATGTATGCACATAATATGGTGTTATTAAAGGGTGACCTACCTCGGAGATGTATAGAATAGGATCAATAATGAAGGCTTGATCTATAGTAAATTATATATTTCATAGAGCAAAGTCAATTTAATCTTTACATTCTAGATTTAATATAAATTTCAAATGTAAATCCTCTATCACAGTCAAATCAATCCTCTTTCTATCTTCAAAATAGACATTTTATATTATTTAAATATTACAAAACTAATTGAATACATATTGTTTGACACACATGCATTATCTAAATTAATCCTATATTAATCACTTTGATAAACTAATTAACTTATATATTTTAAAAGGTGCTTTTTAAAAAAAAATTCTTTAGAGTTATCATACAAGGTAAGAACTTTCAATGATTTACAACCTTATAATTGAGATTATTTTTGGTTTCTTACTTTCCTTTTCTTTTTTCATTTTTATAGCATTGGTTCTTGACCTCCATTGCTCTTCCCATGTTTGTTTATCTAGTTTTGTTTTGCAACAAACTATTTCCTCTCATTCAAATCTCTATTATTCCAATGATGGATCATAGAAAGTGATCTAAAATGTTGATTTAAAAAATTGAGCACAATTGAATCATAAAATGTGATCCAAAATGTTAATGCTAAAAAATGAGCACAATCGAATGTTCAATTTTTTTTACGACAATATAAATAATAAAAATATCATTAATTACTAGACTAATTAACTTAAATATTTTAAAAGGTACGATAGTTTCTTTAGAGTTATCATGCAAGGTAAGAATATCTATTCTTGGTGGGCTCCATCATAAGAGAATCTTGTTTGGGGACCATCAGAGTAACTAAGGTTTTCGTTATGTATAGTGGAAAGGTGCGCTGGATCAATTAATGATGACAATCAAAATGGTCTAAAGCTTCAATCGAGTTCGAATGGTTCCTTTTGGCCTTCTTTTTAATAATCAATGATTTGATATTCATCGTTCCTTTAAGCATGATCGCGAGTCACGAGCTTTTTGAATAAAGTGGATGCTTTGGGAATATAAAACACAGATCTGTACAGCTTGAAATGATTACAATGGAGCAATAATCTCCTCTCTAAGCTCTTTACGATTCATAACCTTGACAATACGGAGGATCTTTGTATTGAATAAGAAAAAGTAATGTTGCCTTTCAAATTTAGATCTTGTTTTAACAACACCCATGGATGGAGTTGGACATAGAAATACAAATGGGAAACATTCGGAAATGAAAACAATCGACTTGATAGAGAGATATGAGTGGGTAAATTAAGAAACAATCATGAAAGCGAACAGTTTTGTCTGTTCGTCTGTGGGCAATGGAATGGAATTTTCCTTAACATGCAGGAAGATCTGGAGGAGGCAGTTCCAGAGCTGTTATGAAATCCACTCCATTTTCGACGACAAAAACCATTGCTAAACCCCATCCTATGTGCAAATCCAAATGACAGTGCATCAACCATGTTCCTGCACACCCCATTCGATTCAATAACACATTCAAATGCTGCATTATCATAAAATAAAGAATCAGAAAGTTAAAAATCTATCTTTACCAGGATTGTCAGCAACAAAACGAATGGCAGCCCATCCATTGACTGGAAGATTGAGGGTGTTGCGCATGGGAGGATCCACCAGGTTGAATTTCAATGGATCTGTTGCTGCATTATAATTCCCGAAGCCTGATCCAACTATATAAAAGTCATACCCATGAAGATGAATTGGGTGGCTTTCGCCAACCAAGATATTTGTCCCTTGAAGAACTACCTCCACTGCCGTGTTGTATTTCAGCACTTTTGCACTGGTGGACCTCACAGTAGACCAAAGACTCCTGCTTATGTTTTGTCCAGTGTAATCGAACTGCACTGGAGGAGTGTTAGGGAAGCCATTGCTGAAAACTCCTTTGATGCCGAAGTGATGGGCTTGCAGTATTGAATAAGATGATGGCAGTACGAATGAGTGATTGTTCATACTTGCTGCAAGTCTTGTTCCGTTGGGACCCACGCATGATTGTCCTGGGCACTCGACCAGTCCCAATCCCACAGTGTAGAAAAGACTCTCATCTACTGTCTGAGGAACAGAAACAGGGTGGTCTTGTGAGGCCAGGCTCCTCAGGCTTGAAGAAAATTTGTAGGCAGATTGAGTGTCGTTATAGAATGGAAGATCAGGCAAGGCAGGGGAACTTCCATTGCTGTATTCGAAGATGGCAGTGGTGGTGGTGTTGTCAAATGAGACTCCCTGACCGCTGGCATATGCTCGAGCAGCAATGTAGTAACTGCCTACTGATTTGTCAAAAGTTACGAGTACATCTGTGGTTTGGCCAGGACCCAACACCAGAATGTTAGTTTTGTAGGGTTTTGTGTATGATGCATCCACTCCAACGACCGTCATTTCGTGGTCTGCAATGGCCACAAACAGATCTGTACTGAGTGCAGCGTTAATCACCCGCACTAGATTAGTCTCACCCGTCTTCACAGGAGCTCTAAATGTGGCTGCATTCATCAATAGAATGTCATCATTGCACTAGAAACATGTTACCGATTCATAGAAAAACTAAGTTTGTAGATACTATTATGGCACCTGAACTTGAGCACTGGTAAAGATCTCCTGGCTGTCCATTGATAGTGAAAGCGTCTGAGACGTTAGGGGTGCCTCCTGTTCGTGTTGCTTCATTTATCACGTCGATGGGATTACTGTTCCACCATTCCCCTGTTCATAAATACCCGTTATACATCTACTTACATGTAAATGAAACACAAAATGGGAACACAAACAAATTGCTCTATGATTCAAGAATTTGATGAAGGACCAGTTTAACTGATGTCTTAGTATATAAAGGTCTTATATACAACTTATCATGGAAAATTAAGAAAAACAAAAAATTGGAAGTATAATACTATTGTGTTATTGTTATCAAGATTCAAATGTGTATTTTTCAAGTCAAATTTATTGACCTACATTTCATGAGTAGTGGTTCATAAGAACCCATCTCTCATGAGAGTTAATGGAACACTTAGGACACATTGCATCTAGGTGATGTTCACAATGGTGAAGCATTGGGCCTTCCCGGGAGGTCAGCCATCCCAACAATACTCTAATTTAAATATGCTTAACCATGGAATTTCCTTCAAGGTTAAGCCCACTTAACTTGTTCTCACATTTTCAATTTGTTAAGTGGGCTTAACCTTGGAGGAAAATCCATGGTAAAGTATGGTTTAGTTGGAGTAGTACTGGGATGAGTGACCTCCCGAGAAGGTCCAATGCTTCACCTCTACGAGCATCACCTAAGTGCAAAGAGTGCTAAGTGTTCAATTCATTCTCATCAAAGATAGGTTCTTGTCAACCATTACTCATGAAAATAGATATCACAATTTGACTTGCAGCAGAATATATCTCCTACTTATCATTGACCCATGTTTCATGAGCAGTGGTTCTCAAGAACCCATCTCCGATGAGAATGAATGAAATACTTTGCATTCATTGCATCTAGGTAATGTTCACACATGTGAAGCATTGGGCCTTCTCAAGGAAGTCACCCATCCTGGTACTGCTCCAACTCAAGCACACTTGATCATAAAGTTTTCTCCAAGGTTAAGTCCACTAAGCTTGCTACTCCATTTACAAATCATTTAATAAGTGTTGTGCCTTATGAACCGTTCATTATAGAGCCCCTTTAGCTAATCAATTGATAAGTAGAAGATATTTTGTACAACAAGCCAAATTGTGATATTACTATCAGGATTCTTGTGAACTACGTAACTCATGAAACATGGGTCAATGAATTTGACTTAAAAACTACATAGTTGAATCCTAATAGCAATATTACAATACAATAATGAATTTGACTCAAAAACTATACAATTGAATTCTAATAATAATATCAACAAAATTATACAAATTAATCAATATTCTAACATTTACTAAATATTACAATGGCACCTAGATGGATAAAAAGACATTTAGAGAATATAGTTTTGTAGTATATATATGCCTTGATGGTGAAAAAGACATCTAGAGGATATAAAGAATATTGTTTCACCACTCTCTTGTTTATAAATACTTGTTAGACATCTTCTTACAACTGAAAAATATAAAATTTAGAAACAAACAAATCGTTCTATGATTCAAGAGATTTAGAAATGATTTTTTTATTATTTGAACAAATATCAGTTTAATTAATGATGATTGAATTACAATTATCTCATTATATAAAACTTTTATATACAACTTATCATGTAAAACAAAGAAAAGGTTAAAACTAAAAGCATTAAACTATTATGATATTGCTATCACAACTCAATTGTATAGTTTTCAAGACAAACATGTTTATCCATGTTTTATGCGTAGCAGCTCATAAGAGTCCATCTCTCATGAGAACAAATAGTTCATTTAACCCATCTTTCACGAGAACGAATAGAACACTTCACTCTCATTGCATCTAGCAATGTTCATAGAGGTCAACCATTGGACTTTCCCGGGAGGCCACCCATCCCAATAGTACTTCAACTCAAGCATCCCTAGCCATGGATATCATCCACAATTAAGCCTACATAACTTGCTACCAAATTTGTCATTTGCTAAGTGTGTTTAACCTTGGAGAAAACTCTATGATAATGTGTGCTTGAATTAAAGTAGTTCTTGGATGGGTGACCTTGTAGGAAGATCAAATGCTTCACCTATATAAACATTATCCAGATGCAATTAATATTAAGTATTTATTCATTCCCATAAAATAAATTCTTGTAAGCCACTACACATAAAACATGATTCAATAAGTTTAATTAAATCATGATACCAATATCAACACAAAACTATAAAACAAGACCACCCAAATAGATAAAAATGCATCTGGAGAATATAGTTATGAATGTAGTTAGGTAGCAGATATATACCTAGTACGATGGGAATCTCTTGAACAGGCTTCGGGAAGGGATAGGAAGTCCCATATCTAGGGGAAACGATTAGGGCGCCATAAACAGTGGCTCTGAGCCAAGAGCTGTGTGCATGCCACCACAAAGTGCCTTCTTGGCCAGTAATGGTGAACCTGTACGTGAAACTTTCGCCAGGCTGGATGGGACATTGTGTTATATATTCGGGTCCGTCAGACCACCCTGTGCGCATCTGCCGCACTCCATGCCTGAAATATTTGTCAACTCAAGTGTCAGTAAGCTATAGAGTTTTAACAAATTTTAACATAGAATAGTGTTAGACAAACCAGTGAATTGTGGCGTTGTACTGAGCCTTATTAATGACTTGGACAATTAGAGCGTCTCCATTGTTAACAAAGAGCGTTGGACCTGGAAATTGCCCATTCACCGTGATTATATCATGTTTTCCGCACAGCCTCTCCACCGACTTGGATTCAATCTGCAATGATTCAAGAAAAAAGTTCTCATTGTTCTTTAAATAAGTCAAAATTCAGGATTGAAAGACATATAAATGTTTTTTCATTCAAGAGATGATAAGAATTTCTTATCAAATAATCAAAGATCAGACTAACTGAATTAATTACAATTGCCTTATTATATTAAAATTTTAGATACATTTAAAAACTTAAAAAAACTTATCTTAGAAACTTAAGATTATTAGAAATAAAATAAACATTTAAACAGCTAGTTAAACACTTACAACAAAAGTGTGTGTGTAAAATGGGTAGAAAAATGGGAAAAATGGGTGTGCCACGGCACTGGCTGCCCCAAGCACAATGCAGACAAGCAGCAGTAGAAGCTTTTGTTCAGAGAAATTCTGATGAAACCATACATCTCCCATATCCAAGATTGAATTGTACGAGCAAGAAACAAAGAAATTCCTACTCTTGGACTACAGGACGCTCACATGAAACCTTAAAGTACCCACTTTAACAGCTCGATCATGTTCTGCTCACGGGCCAACAGAGATCAAATATTTATATGTGAAATTTATGAATTGGGTGGAGTTTGGTGAGCTTTGAAATCGAGCAAGTGAGGTCATTTGTGACGTTATCAGATAACAGTTCAACGAAACCACAACAATATTCCTCCAACGAATAGTCCGTTGCTTACAATCAGGTCAGCCACGTAACATCAAAATATTATTAGGGATATTGGACATCCTTCTCCATAGATATTCATAATGGATGCAGAGCTAGAAGTCTTTTGTTTCCATCATTACATTTTGTCTTCAAGGGTAGTTAGCAGATAATTCTTGCCTCGGGAGAGGAAAGATTCCAGCCAGTAAACTGTCGTTGTATTGTAAATAAGGAAAATGAGGTTCGACGTTGTGTCCATAGTCTCTGCGTGGTTAACAGCTCTTCAGAATGGCCCACGAGTGCAGGCTTACCTTCTCAAACACACATCAAAACAAGAAAACATCATGTTATTAACTATTTGAAGATAGATATACATTGCTGTGTGCTCATGTAAGATCATTATTGCAATTGACCATTTGCCTCTCCATTACAATTGTTGGAACTAAAGTTAGATGATAGGATATGTGAAATGAAATTCTCATCATGCCATTGTCTTTCATTCCAGACTTTTCGATTGCCCCGTCTTTCATGAAGTGAATTGGTTATAATTAGATGCAAACTTTGTTAACGAGCATTGAAGCATATGAACAATCCAATGAAGTAGAAAGTAGAGCCATTACATCACAAAATGCACCTAACACACACAGATAATTCGTCGGTAGAAGTTTAATGTCTGTTTATCTCTTTAGAACAATCATTTTCTATATCTTCTACGTAAAAACCAACAAATTTCATCTAGAGGAAAATATCTTTATAATTGAAAAATTTACCTATAATCTTCTACCACAATGTTTTTTCCTCCATTTCATTTCATTGGGAGATTAATCACTATTAAAATTAAGTGTGTTGGAAGGTTGCTTCTTTTTTTTTTAAGGTTTAAAATTATTAATTGAGAGTTAATTATTTCATTATATTTGATTAGGACACAATTTTTTGCGGATCTTTATAATAGTAGGCATTTGCACTAAACAAAATTGATCTTTCATTGAGTTTTTGTGAGTTAGGTGTTATCACTAATAAGTTAATGACAACATGATGAAAATAAAACATTCTTACTTTAGAAAAAGAGCATCATTCGTTTGTTACATAACTTAGACTTTTTTTGCTATGAAACAACGAAGAAAATGATGGGTTTCATGGATATAAGGAGTGCAAGTGCATAGTATTAGGGTTTAGGCAGATATGAAGAATAAACAATATTAAGATAATGCAAAAATAAGAAAGGAAAAAAATAAATAACATAGAGATTTAACGTGGTTAACCCAATATGGGCTACATCCACTAGAGAAATAGTTGTCCACTTATTTTGTTTCATAGAAAAATGAAAATTACAATATGATAATATTTCACCTCACACAACAACGTATTTATCATACCTTTAGAGATGGTTTACAAGGTCAACAAGGGTACATTATGATTGTACAATATTTGCATGATAAATCACCACATATCAACACACACATATGCTTTTACACCTTTTTTTAGGACCACTTTAAGCACATTTCAAATAAAATAAATAGTTGTAATGTTCAATTGTTTTTATTTGGTATACATGATGATTCCTACACAAACCCCTTTATAAAAATCACACTAAGTACCACCTCATTATGGACCTATCCATGTTTTTAGGTAGATCAAATCCTTAGACTGGCTTGTGTGACATGTCTAACTTCTTGCATTATGTCACATTGGCCTATAACACAAATCATTACTTTCATGCCTTGTTTCCTTGTTTGGTCAATTTTGTGATTGTTGATCCATGATTTCCTTTTAGAGGCCCCATTGAAACGTTAGTACTTTGTGATAAGTATCTTGTCCTTAATGAGTTGTTTTATTTTCATTGGTATCAAAAATTCATGTTTTAGAGGTCTATGTTTAATATATAATGTGGCTTCTAATGTGACAAGCTTGCAAGTATAATTTACATTTTTTAGTTTGCAAGCTACAACATACAATGTACACTTCAAAACCTTTCGATTGTAAGCACTTTAACCATAACTAAAATGTACATATGTCTTAGTTGTCCACATTAATATATGTGGGTTTCAAGTTTCAGATTCTTTCTTGGTTCAACTAGATAACTCATATAAAATCTATAATTATTTGAAGCTAAAAAAATATTAAAGAATCACACTAAGATGGACACAACATGCAAATATATGCAAATCATAAGAGGAATCACCTATAGAGATGTGAAATTTAAATTTAATTTCATCCTTTGGTTCAGACAAGAGATTATTTCTTTTTTCTTAATGTAAACCTTGTAGGACCACATTGAATCACTATTCACATAAATGTAGTGACATATTTTTCAATTTATAATATGTAACATCCTGTTAAGGGACCCGCATGGACAACAACTATACTATTTGAAAGACATAGTAATATTTTTCCTCTAAGGTTCCCTAGCATCACTACTTAAGAAACATAACTACAACATCATCCAGTTAAGTATTTAACATCATAGAGAATTTAATTCCATCAAGCATGAACATTATCAATATCTCTAAATTTATTTTAAGCACTAATATCACATGGAAATATACCTAATTCTTTTCCAAGATAATAGCCATAACATCTAAACTCAAAGTAATGAAAATATACATATAATGGCATCTAATTTAATTTATTTTTAAAATAATAAAATGTTACATTAAGATAAATAAAGATATCTTTAATCATATTCACTAATACATAATTCATAGTTACATGTCATCATCAAGAATACAATTAGATCAATTATCCTCATGGAGTAACCAAAAACATAGTCAAGTAAAATTTATACATGATACTAGAACTAATCCATATACAATGAAATCCTCTACATAGAATGAATAAATATTCAACAACCAAGATCCATCCAAGAACATGAACAAGTCCATCAACCCTTAATGGAAGAAGAATCATTACCATCTAACCATGAGGAACCTTGAGGCCAATCCCACTATGCTAAAGAGATAGACACAAGAACCCACACACACAAGAAAAAATAAGAAATGGACGAGGTACAATTTGAAATATGAAAGGAAACACAAAGGCTTAAAAAAATAAAAAGGCAAATACCAACTACTAGAGGCAACCACAATCCTATGGAGGAAATGTAGGCTACACATAGGAAAAGAGTCATCACATAGCATCCATCTTGGATTACCCTAGATGGTCTCTCTAGGCCCCATCCCCTAAGTAAGATCTCAATTGGAAAATGATAATCCTTTCATTAGGAAAATGAAGCTTAATCATGCTAGCACAATACATCTCAAAAATGGACATGCATCATCTCCCACCCCTATCCTTATCTTATACTAACACTCAAGGAAGGGTTCATAGGAACTTATAATTATATTTTTAATGTTATTCCCAATTTATTTTAGTAGTTTATCACTTGATTACATAATCCACAATGAATTATCCTAGATGACCACTTTAAGGCCCTGACCCCCATTGTGAGCCACTCCCCCACAATATATATTTATATAACCTACTCCTACTGCTAAACACATAAACATAAGATAATAATCAAATCATACAAATATGAATCATATCGATATGCACCTATACAACAAACAATATCAAATAAAAATGATTCATGAATCTTTTTCAAGCCTCTCTTAGGTAGGTCCCAAATCCCAAAACTAGAACAAAACTTGAATGTATTTTAATATAAGAGGGTCATCATGCATGTGATCATGGAATCCACATCATCATGAAAGAATAATGGTAAATAAGATCAAATAAATATGTTCTGGGTACAACACATGATGCATAGCTGAACCAATCTTACACAATAGGCATCCAAACATATGAACCACAAAATCACCATTAATATAATAATTCAAACTCAAATGACTAAAAAGATAGAACATAATTCAATCATGATAACATAAACCATATCAATATATGCATCTATGACAGTAGTAAAGTCATAAGAATTTTGTTTATTTACCCTTTATAATCGAGCTTTCTCATAGGCAGTCCTAAACCCTCAAATAATATGCATAATTAAACATCTCATTTTAAAATTGGAACATGATGTGTGTAAGCCATAAAATAAACATGTTAATATGATTAATAAAAACTCATAAGAATGATGAAATAGAGAGAACACAACCCCTTATGCCTCTAATATACACATATTCATGAACTTTAATCAAAACCCTTATCTGAAAAAACCTATGCAATTGTATACAGAATGTTAACATAATTCTGGTAAGAATTCAATGCAATTATAGTAATCATTCAACACAATTTTATAAAGAATTCAACATAATTGACTAGTATGATTGGTAAAACCAAATCATTTATTACATTTTCATAAAAAAATTATGACTACAAATTATTCCTCAATACAGACCCAAAAATGAAATTAGACAAATACCTAGTTGGAATCTTGTTGATATCCTTCTAAGACCAAGTTAAAATAAACCTAGCACTAAAAAATGAGAAGCCCAATAAAAAATTTATAAAAAAGTAGTTCATAGGAAGAATGGAAAGTAATCAAGATAAACCCATTAAAATTGAAACTCTACTTCTAGATTTAAATTACTTATTTCACATATAAAATATAGATCTTTACAGAGTTTAATCACAAAACCATTTTCAAAAGCATGCATGAACATTATATACCAAAAATTATCTCAAGGTGCGATGGGAGAGGATTCGAGAGGGAATGACTGTTCAAAATTCAAGGGTAGCCATGGTGATGTGGCTGCTGGATCTAGTTTTGGTAAGGGTATTGGTCATTGTTTTCAACTTGGGGATGCCCTCCTTGCTGGTATAGGATCTGGCATTGTAGGTGTTAGACCACACTCTGCTTGGTAAGGTGAATATTTCCCCGTACAGAGTGGTCATGGGTGCCCCCTCGAAGGAAGGGCTTTTAGGCATTTCGCCTAAGGTGGGTGAAGCTGTGTTAGGGAGTGAGCCCTGTCCTTCTCTAGGGGAGTTGAATGATAAGGCCACAATCTCAAAGGACCCACTAGTGGGGTCAAGTGTCAGTTTTATCCCTGCTGGTGCTGAAGTCAACCCTCCCACTTCCAAAAAGTGCTCAGAAATTCTAGGAGCCCAATCAGCGGGAAAGTCTCCTTCTCTAGGTGAATCTATTAAGGTGTGCCTCCAAGAGGGTTCTATTGCTATTTTTGTGCCTAACTCCTTGGTGGATGCCTCAGTCTCAACTATGGATTTTTTGTTGGTTGGTAAGTTTATGAGTCCCCATCCTAACATTGAAGCGGTGAGATCTTTTGCTAAGAAGAGATGGAAGTTGAAAGGCTAGGTTGATATCGCGGCTCTTCCTAAAGGTTTTCTCTCCTTTTCATTCTCTAACAAGGAAGATTAGGACTATGTTTTGTGTGGAGGTCCCTGGATGTTTAGTAGAATAGTTATATCTTTTTGCAAATGGGCTCCAAACTAGGACTACTCTGATAACTTTTTCATGACTACCCCTGTCTAGGTTAGGTTCCCTAGTTTACCCCTAGAATATTGGAATGAGGAAGTGTTTAAGGGTTTGGCCTCTTCTTTTGGAGGTGATCTCCTCTCGGTTGATCCTATGCAGGTTGTCAAGTCTACACTAGTTTTTGCTAGGATCTATGTCAATATTGGCTAGTTTGACAATCTCCCTTAAGTGATTAATATTAATTCAACAATGGGTTTGTGGAAGAAGGAAGTGATTTTTGAATCTCTCCCTTTTGCTTGTTTTGTTTTCCATAAAATGGGTCACTAGGCTAAGAACTGTCCAAAGAAAACCCCTAAGTTAAGTTAACCTGTGGATTATGATCCTAAACCACAGAAGTCCTCTAGACAAGTCTGGAAGGAGAAATCTCAGGTTGTGGAAGATGGTGTCAATAACAATAAGGAGTTTTCAGATCCCTTCCTGGAAGAAGTTGAGAAGGTTGATTCTAATGCTCTCCTAGAACTGGAGGAAGGGGAACTTGTTGATCCAATGTCTCATGTGTTTGATTCTTCGGTGAGCCCATCTATGGAATATGTCCCTAGCGTGGGTTCTCTTGTTGAAGACTTTGTTCGTATGGTGGTGATGGTCCCTATTTAGGGTGACATTATTAATGAATCTCAGTGTGGTACTCTCAAGGTTATTGTTATGCAGGAGGAACTAAAATTAGATGAAGAAGATTCCTCTTCAGTTCCTGATACCCTGTCTGGGAGCGGTGATGAGGAGCTTATCGTCAGTGATGATCCTTTAGTAGATTGTAATGGGGAACCCTGGTGTATTCAAAAGGGGAAGAAACAGAGGAAAAAATAGAACAAGTTAACCACTCCTGGATCAAAGGGCATCACTACCCGAAGCAAAGCTGATTTGGGATCTAAGGTTCTTAAGATAGATGTTGGATCCCAGTAAAAACTCAAGGTAGAAGCACCAACAAGGAGATTAGAGAGAGAGAAAGTAAGAAGGACATTGCAGACAGTAAGTAGTTGAACATCCAGGGAGTTTGTACTCCGGTTAAGAAATGAAGTTCATTTCGTGGAACATCAAAGGGTTGAACGCCCCTCATAAGAAAGACATCCTTAGGAATCTGGTAAGAGACCATAAACTAGACATTATTTTTTTTCAAGAAACAAAGATGGTAAAAGATAAGGTTGAAAAGATTAGAATTTTCAAGAATAGTGGAGTGACTAGCTCAAGCTCTAAAGGGGCTTCAGGATGGGTTGCTATTTTTTGGAATCAGAATAATGTTAGAGGGGCTAGATTATGGATAATTCGAATTGCTTAAGCATTAATTGTTCATGTCAAGATGGACTTTAAATGGGTTGCTACTAATATCTATGCCCCTAACTCTAAAGCTGGAAGGTCCCAATTTTGGAAAAGGGTTGATAACCAAAGAATGCTTTTTCAAGATTCTCCCTGGTTGGTTATAGGTGATTTCAATTTTCCTTTGAAAGATAATGAGAAGTCTAGTGGCATGGATATTCAGAGTCAACTTGATGGTAGAGTCGAGGTCATGGAATTTTTCAATAATCAAGCTCTTTTTGATTTAGAGCTTCACGGGTCAACTATACCTAGTCAAACAGAAGAATTGGTTAGGACCTTATCCAAGGTCGGTTGGACCGAGCTCTGATCTCTAGCTGCTGGTTAAAAATTTTTGGTTGTTCTTTGTCTTCACTCATGAAGATAGGCTCTGGTCATTTCCCTATCTCTTTTAGTGCTGATCTGATTGTTGCTAAGGGTAACCCACCCTTCTGATTTGAGAAAATGTGGATTGATCACCCGGATATTGATCAAAAGATCAAAGGCCAGTGGGATGTTAATTTTCAGGGAACCGCAATGTTTAGGGTGGTCAAAAAGCTCCAAAATCTAAAATAGAATGTCAAATCTTGGAGCAAAGATGCTTTTGGTGATATCTTTAAATTCAAGCTTATGCTGAAAAGGGACCTTGATATTATTCAAGAGACTATTCAACATTTTGGTATGTCCCAAGATCTCAGGGATAAGGAGGAGACTTTCCTTTCCAAGACTCATAATATTATCTCCAAGGAGGAAGAGTACTAGAGACATTTAGATCTAGATTGATTTGGCTGAAAGCTAGAGAAAAAAAAATACCAGATTCTTCCATATGTCTACCTCTAAACATAGAGCTTCCAACAGGATTTCCAGACTTAAAGTGGTGGATGAAGAGGTTACTAATGATAAGGACATTTCTTTGGCTATGATTGACTTCTTCTCCTCTCTTTTATCTAAAGATTTGAATCTTCATTTGGAAAATCAAGATGTTCTTCTTGATTCCATTCCTTCCATTGTTGATGAAGAAACTAATAAGGTCCTTAGTGTTATCCCTTCTTTGGAAGAAGTCAAGACTGCGGTCTTTTCTTTTGAAGGTGATAAATCCCCGGGCCCGGATGGGTTTCCAATGTTATTCTTTCACAAATTTTGGCATATTATTGGTAAGGACATTTGTAATGCGGTTAAAGAATTCTTTGGTCCCAGATCTCTGTTGAAAGAAATCAATGCTACTTTTATTGTTTTGATCCCGAAGAAGCTTGGTGCTAATTCGGTGGATTCCTTCAAACAAATCAGTCTATATAATTCTGTGTACAAGATTTTATCCAAGGTTATCACCCTTAGATTGCTGGCTATTCTTCTAAAGATAATCTCTCCTCAGCAAAGTGGGTTTGTTCCGGGTAGGTAGATCCTTGAATCAATTATGAAGGTTCATGAGGTTATTCATTCCACCCAAGCTTCGCTCAACTTTGGTTTTCTTTTGAAACTTGATCTCTCTAAGGTGTATGATCAGGTGGACTGGGATTTGATGATTAAGGTGTTGCATTCTTTCAACATCCATGACAAACTTCTCAAGTTGATTTTCTAGCTCATTAGTACCTCTATGCCTACTATCATGGTTAATGGATCCCCCTCCAGATTTTTCAAACCTTCCAGGGGGCTTCGGCAAGGTGATCCCTTGTCCCCTATAATTTTTTCTATCTTGGTGGAATGTCTTGGTCGCTATCCTCAGAAATTAGTTTCTTTGGGTTCCATTAAGGGCATCTCTCCTTTTTCTGCTTCTAGGTTGTGATCTCATGAGCAATTTGTGGATGACACTATCATCATGGGGTATTTGTCCATCTAGGAGGCTAGGGTTATCAAACAGGCACTATCCAATTACTCTGTGGGTACTGGTCAAATTTTTAATTGGGATAAGAGCTCTCTTTTTTTTTTATCAACACGCCTATGGAAAGACAGAACAGAATAGCAAGAATCATTGGTTGTAGAATTGATACCTTACTAGCTACCTATCTTGGCCTTCCTTTAGTTCTCAAGCCTCCTGATTCTTTTTGAGTTGACATTGTGGATAGGTTCAATAGGAATCTTGCTAGTTGGAAAGGAGCACTGCTTAGTCAAGCAGGTAAACTCTAGCTTCTGAAGACCTCTTTGTAGAGTCTCCCCATCTATGTTCTTATATTTTTTAAGATCCCTGGTAAATATGTAGACATTATTGAAAGAATCCAGAGAAACTTTCTGTGGACTAGAGTTGAAGAAATAAAAATATTGGCTTTGGTTGCATGGGACAAGGTTTGCACTCCTAAGAAGTGGGGAGGGTTGGGCATTCGCCCCTTAAAAGTGACCAATCGAGCACTTCTAGCTAAACAAATCTAGAGGATTTTTAGGGAAAAGAAGGAATGGAATGAGATTATCTATAATAAATATCTCTACTCCTTCCCGTACATCTATGATTTTATGAAAATGAAAGTGAAAGTGTAGGGTTCCTCCATTTAAAATTGCATTCAACAAGCTAAGGAGACGACCTTTAAAGGGGATAAATGGTATTTAGGAAATGGGAGAAAAATTAAGTTCTAGGATGACTGCTAGCTCAACGATTTTCCTCTAAGATCTGTTATTGCATTCTAACCTTTTATCGACTCCTATATTCAGAGGTTTGGTACTAGGGTCAAGAACTACTAGAGGAATAGATCGTAGATTGATTTTCTTTAGTTGATGAGGCCCTTAAGCCCTTTTTGTTGGATTTGAAGATTTGTAAGGTTGAATCATCCAAAGATGATGAGCTAATTTAGGGAATCCTTCCTTCTAGGGTGTTTATTGTGGCTTCAGCCTTTGAGCTTTTATTGAAGCAGCCAGACCCTCCTCCTTTTTGGGCCCATGTTTGGAACAAAAGATTAATTCCTAAAATTAACATTTTCTTTTGGTTGGTTTTGAAGAACAAGATTCTTACCATTGACAAACTCCAAAAGCGTGGTATGGTTTTGACCAATAGATGCTTTATGTGTAAGAAGGTGGAAGAATCGGTCTTCCATCTGGCCGTCCATTATAGATATTCTTGGGAAGTTTGGTGTCTTACCTTACAGTTCTGACAAATAAATTGGTTTTTTCCTAACAACTTGGAGAACATCTGCATGTAATGGAATAATGCAGAGGTCCCCATGGATAAGTAGTTGTGGAATCTTATTGCTCCTCATGTTATTTGGAGATTATGGAGAGAATGTAATGATAGAGTTTTCAGAAATATAGATCTCCCACTGGTGGTGATTGTGGAAAAAAATAAGAGAAGTCTCAGGGAGAATTACAACTCATCGACTGGCTTGAAGCTGGACTTTACTAATGGTGATTACAGTGTTGGTTCCAAAAATTAAACTTCTAGCCAAAGGGTCAATGCCATCTAGCTTTCTCCCCCTCCAGGATGGATCAAAATCAATTTCAATGGTGCTATGAAGGGAAACTTGGGTCCAGTGGGTTGTGGTGGGCTCATAAGAGATGACATGGAGAATTGCCTTTTTGCTATGGCACTTCCCATTGGGGTGCAAACCAATCATGTTGCGAAGGCTATGGCTCTTCTCCAAACCCTTAAAATTATCAAAAAAGACATGGCTCTGAATGTGTGGATCAAAGGAGATTCAATGAATATCTTAAAGTGCATCAAAAATATCACTAAACCACCATGGTCTGTTAAGGCGATTATCGAGGAGGCCCGGACTATCATTAAATCCTTTAAGCACATGTCATCATTTCACACATTTTCCAGGAAGCAAATGACACTACTAATGAGTTGGCCAAATTTTTGGTTAAGGCAAAGGACACTACAATATGACACAAAGGTAGAAATCTCATCATAGATATGAAAGCCAAGTTGGCTTTTGACATAATACATAGTAAAAGTGTGGATTGGGAAGATCTCAAGAAATTATGATGATAACACACTTTATTGCTAAACAACTTAATATGATTATGGAAAGCCTTTCCTTTCCTGAGGTTACTAATTGTAGACACGAGTTTACTTGAGTGTATTTTAAAAGTGCCCTTTTCACCTATATTTGGTTGTTCTCTACTATTGTTGATGATATTTATTTCTTGCATATCATGGGTGGTGGGCTTAATCACAGGGAGCCGAAGGACTTTATGAAATGGAAAAACATGTTTGAGGTCTAGGAAAAACTCAAAAAGGGAGGCCTTACTATGTATATGGAGTGTTTGCATGGGTTTAAAGATGGAGCTACGAAGGTGTTTATTGAGTCTTGGAAAGAAGGGTGGTAACCATTGTTGGCCTTACTGTGAACATTACAAAAGAACTAATTGTTGAGGTTTTTGAGCTGAACCTCAAGGGCATTACATTTTATAGGGATAAGAGAGTCTCGCAAAAGGCTTTCCAGCATTTCCCCAAAAGAAAAGCTGATGCGTCGAGTTTGGTAAAAGATTCCAACAGCTGCTATGACGTTGATGCCTTCAAGGAAATTTGGGCATCGGTCATGACGATGATCATGGAGTACATTACCTTGCATGGAAGGTATAAACATGCCCACTCATACCATTTTGTGTTTCTTTGTCACTTTCATCACAAAATTAGGGTGTCTCTACCATTTTTTCTCCTTCAGTCTCTCCGCCTCAGTATTACTGATCATATGAGGAAAGAGAAAAAGCCCATCTTGCATAAGGGGCATATTCTCCTTCTTGTGGAACATAGAAAGCAAAAGGCCATTTCCAGCCATATCATTGCCTCACCTAAAACCTCTAGCTCGACAAAGAAATAGATGAGGGAAACAGTGTGTAAAGAGGAGATTTCTTCTAGTAAAATTAAAATTTGATAAGAATGTTGGTATGGATAAGGACTCTACTTCTGAAATTGTTGAGGGTTATGCTGATTCAACTAATTCGATTGAGGAAGATAGTGAAGTCTCACTGTCGGTGTTGAATACTATCTCAGGGGATAATGAGAACAAGGAAGAGGAGCCTGTTGATACTATGGAGGTAGGGAACATCCCTGTGGTCGAGGATAACAAGGAGGATGATAAGAAAGAGGAGGATGAGGAAGGCCAACCGGTCCCCATTTTGGTGAATTATGATAGTTCGGAGGATCATGATGTGCCCATTTACCCTAAACTAGAATTTATCATGGAGATCCATTCGGATTTGCAAAAGGATTCCCCTATTGTAGAGGACTCCCTTGCTACGGAGAAAGATAAGTTCCCTTCTACCTCTTGGAATATTCCTTTTGTTAAAACTATTGATTTGCAAATATGGAATGTGAAACTTCTCAAAGAGGATATGGATGAAAAAATAGACACTCCTTTTGGGGTCCTCCAGACTACGAAGTCGGCATCTATGTACTCATTTCATTTGTTGAAATGGGTTTTTCAGGATATAAAGAATCTTAATTTAAATTTTCATTCTATCTCTACTAAGGTTGATTCCCCTAAGGGATTTTGGAGACTAGTCCAAAGACTTTGGATGGCAATAAGGATAATGATAGGGATAAGAAGATGCAGGATTTGCAAGTTAGAATTGATAATCTGAAGAATGCAGTGAAGAAGCATATGCAGGATAACAACATGTTCATGGACTCGGCTATGGAATGTTTTATGTCCATCAAAGTGGAGCTGGATGTTGGCTCCCCTAGCAAGAAACCTAAGGAGGATAATGAGGATGTGGGTGATCGGGGCCCTGGAAAATGAACTCAGTCTACCAAAAGAAAAAAGATCTAGGATAGGATCCTTGAGCTGTCAAACTTCAATGTTGTCATTAAGAAGATGTCAGAGGCTAAGAAGGAAGCGGATGAAACTCGCAAGGTGTTTGCATAGTTTGTTTTCAATCCAAGGGCTGTTCTTTTTAGGTTTTCTTGTTTGCTAGTGGTTGTTTTGGTGTTCGATTGTTTTGTCTTTTTTTGCTGGCTTTGGTTCTGATGGACTGGTTCCCAGTCCTGCTTCTTTTCAGTATGTTTAATGATGTTATCTTTTGATCTCAACTTGTATGAGGTTTCAGGTCCCCTTTAAAACCTATTTTTTCCTACAATCAAAAACATTATATACCAAAACACAAAGGGAATCAAGTCCTTACCTCAAGCCTATGAGATCCAAATGAAAGAAGTAGAAGAAAATATGAAGAATCTCAATACAAAACTCAATGTGCAACAATAACTACTTTCTCAATCTACAACAAATCAAACCTAAATAATATTCAATAATTCCACAATGAAAACCTTCTCAATCTTTAAAAAGCATAACATTCTTCAACATTAAATCATAGCTTCTAAATAATAAATTTCTGGAGCTTCTCCCAAAAATTTTAAAACTGAATCAAAATTCTTCGAGAAAAGGTTTTCAAAAACTTCCTAAAAAGTTGCATGGAAAACAAGAATACTATTTTCTCCAAAAACCTCAATAAATTTCTTAAAATAAAAAAGACAAAACTTTAAAATAAATTAATATATGAAAATCTAATAGATAATACACTTGGGGTAACCCAAGTCTGGTGGATTATGGTGGGCTCATAAGAGATGACATGGTGAATTGCCTTGCTACTATGGCACTTACCATTCGGTTGCAAACCAATCATGTTGTGGAGGCCATGGCTCTTCTCCAAAACCTTAAAATTATCAAAAAAGACATGGCTCTGAACATGTCGATCAAAGGCAATTCAATCAATATCTTAAAGTGCTTCAAAAATATCACTAAACCATCATGGTCTATTAAGGTGATTAGATCGAGGAGGCTCAGACTATCATTAAATCCTTTAAGCATGTCATCATTTCACACATTTTCCAGGAAGTGAATGGTACTACTGATGAGTTAGCCAACTTTTCGGTTAAGGCAAAGGACATTGTGATATGGTACGAAGGTAGCAATCTCACCATAGATATGAAAGCCAAGTTGGATTTTGACAGAAGACATAGTGAAAGAATGGATTGGGAGGATCTCAAGAAATTATGATGATAAGACACTTTATTGCTAAATAGGTTAATATGATTATGAAAAGCCTTTCCTTTCCTGAGGTTACTAATTGTAGACACAAGTTTACTTGCGTGTATTTTAAAACTGCCCTTTTCTCCTTTTTTTGGCTATTATCTGCTACTGTTGTTGATATTTCCTTCTTGGATATCATGGGTAGTGGGATTAACTGGAGGGAGTCGAAGCACTGTATATGAAATGGAAAAACATGTCAGAGGTTTGGGAAAAACTCAGAAAGGGAGACCTTACTATGTATATGGAACGTTTGCATGGATTTAAAGATGGAGCTACGAAGGTGTTTGTTGAGTCTTGGAAAGACGGGGCGGTGACCATTGTTGGCCAAGTACTGTGAACATTACAAAAGAACTAATAGCTGAGTTTTTTAGGCTGAACCTCAAGGGCATTAAATTTTATAGGGATAAGAGAGTCTCGCAAAAGGCTATCTAGCATTTCCCCAAAAGCAAAGCTGAGGCGGTGCGTTTGCTGAAAGATTCCAGTGGCTGCTATGACGTTGATGCCTTCAAGGAAATTAGGGTGTTAGTCATGACGGTGATCATGGAGTACATTACCTTGGATGACAAGTATAAACGTACCCACTCATACCATTTTCTATTGCTTTGTCACTTCCTATCACAAAATTAGGGTGTCTCCGCCAATTTTTCTCCTTTAGTCTCTCCGCCTCAATATTACTGATCATAGGAGGAAAGAGAAAAATCACATCTTGCATGAGGGGCTTATTCTCCTTATTGTGGAACATATCAAGAAGAAGTCCATTTCTAGCCATATCATTGCCTCACCTAAAGCCTCTAGCTCGACAAAGAAACAGATGAGGGAAACAGTGTGTAAAGAGGAGATTTCTTCTGGTAAAAAATTAAAATCTGATAAGAATGTTGGTATGGATACGAACTCTACTGCTGAAAGTGCTAAGGGTTATGTTGATTTGGCTAATTCAACCGAGGAAGATAGTGAAGTCTCACTATTGGTGTCAAATACTATCTTGGGGGATAATGAGAACAAGGAAGAGGAAGCTGTTGATACTATGGAGGTAGGGAACATCCCTGTGGTCGAGGATAACAAGGAGGATGATAAGAAGGAGGAGGATGAGGGAGGCCAGCCGGTCCCCATTTGGTGGATTATGATAGTTCAGAGGATCATGATGTGCTCATTTCCCCTAAACTAGAAGTTATCATGGAGGTCCATTCGGATTTGCAGAAGGATTCCCCTATTACAGAGAAGGACTCCCCTGCTGTGGAGAAAGATAATGTCCCTTCTACCTCTTAGAACATTCCTTTTGTTAAAACTATTGATCTACAAGAATAGAATGTGAAACTTCTCAAAGAGGATATGGATGACAAAATAGACCCTCCTTTTGGGGTCCTCCAGACTGTGAAGGTGGGGTCTATGTACTCATTTCATTTGTTGAAATGGGATTTTTAGGAAATAAAGAATCTTAATTTGAAATGTCATTCTATCTTTGCTAAGGTTGATTCCTTGGAGGGGATTTTGGAGATTGGTCCAAAGACTTTGGATGGGAATAAGGACAATGATAGGGATAAGAAGATGCAAGATTTGCATGTTAGAATTGATAATCTAGAGAATGCGGTGAAGAAGCATATGCAGGCTAACATGCTCATGGGCTCGGCCATGGAATGATTTATGTCCATCAAAGTGGAGCTGGACGCTGGCTCCCCTAGCAAGAAACCTGAGGAGGACAATGAGGATGCGACTGATGAGGGTCCTAGAAAATGAACTCGGTCTGCAAAAAGAAAAAAGATCCAGGATAGGATCCTTGAGCTGTTGGACTTCAATGCTGCCATTAAGAAGATCTAGGAGGCTAAGAAGGAAGCAGACAAAACTCGCAAGGTGTTTGCATAGTTTGTTTTCCGTCCAGGGTCTGTTCTTTTTTTAGGTTTTCTTGGTTGTTGGTGGTTTTTTTGGTGTCTATCTTTTTTGGCTTTTCTTGCTGGCTTTGGTTCTGATGGACTGGTTCCTAGTCTTGCTTCTTTTTAGTATGTTTAACAATGTTATATTTTGATCTCAACTTGTACGAGGTTTCAGGTCCCCTTTAAAACCTATTTTTTCCTACAATCAAAAACATTATATACCAAAATATAAAGGGGATCAAGTCTTTACCTCAAGCCTACAAGATCCAAATGAAAGAAGTAGAAGAAAAGATTAAGAATCTCAATACAAAACTCAATGTGCAACAATAACTACTTTCTCAATCTACAACAAATCAAACCAAAATAATATTCAATAATTCCATAATGAAAACCTTCTCAATCTTTAAAAAGAATAACATTCTTCAACATTAAATCACGGCTTCTAAACAATAAATTTCTAGAGCTTCTCCCAGAATTTTTAAAACTGAGTCAAAATTCTTCGACAAAAGGTTTTCAAAAACTTCCTAAAAGGTTGCATGGAAAACAAGAATACAATTTTCTCCAAAAACCTCAATAAATTTCTTAAAATAAAAAAAGACAAAACTTTAAAAGAAATTAATATATGCAAATCTAATACATAATACACTTGGGGTAACCCAGGTCTGGCAGGTTGTGGTGGGCTCATAAGAGATGACATAGTGAATTGCCTTGCTGCTATGGCACTTCCCATTGGGGTGCAAACCAATCATGTTGTAGAGGCCATGGATCTTCTCCAAACCCTTAAAATTATCAAAAAATACATGGCTCCGAACGTGTGGATTTAAGATGATTCAATGAATATCATAAAGTACATAAAAAATATCACTAAACCATCATGGTCTATTAAGGCGATTATCAAGGAGGTCCAAACTATCATTAAATCCTTTAAGCATGTCATCATTTCACACATTTTATGGGAAGTGAACGACACTGTTGATGAGTTGGCCAACTTTGCAGTTAAGGGAAAGGACATTGTGATATGGCATGAAGGTAGCAATCTCACCATAGATATGGAAGCCAAGTTGGCTTTTGATAGAATACATAGTAAAAGAGTAGATTGGGAGGATCTCAAGAAATTATGATGATAAGACACTTTATTACTAAACAAGTTAATATGATTACGGAAAGTCTTTCCTTTCTTGAGGTTACTAAATGTAGACACGAGTTTTCTTGTGTGTATTTTAAAACTACCCTTTTCGCCTATATTTGGCTATTCTCTACTACTTTTCTTGATATTTCTTTCTTGGATATCAATGGTGGTAGGCTTAATCGTAGGGAGATGAAGGATTGTATGAAATTGAAAAACATGCCGGAGGTCACAGAAAAACTTAGAAAGGGAGGCCTTACTACGTATATGGAATGTTTACATGGGTTTAAAGATGAAGCTATGAAGGTGTTTGCTGAGTCTTGGAAAGACGTGGTGGTGACCATTGCTAGCCTTACTATGAACATTACAGAAGAACTAATTACTAAGGTTTTCAGGTTGAACCTCAAGGGCATTAAATTTTATAGGGATAAGAGAGTCTCGCAAAAGGATATCCAATGTTTTCCCAAAAGCAAAGCTGGAGTGTTGAGTTTGGTGAAAGATTCCAGTGGCTTCTATGACATTGATGCCTTCAAGGAAATTTGGGCATTGGTCATGATGATGATCATGGAGTACATTACCTTGGATGGAAGGTATAAACATGCCCACTCATACCATTTTGTGTTTCTTTGTCACTTCCATCACAAAATTAGGGTGTCTCTACCATTTTTTTTCCTTCAATCTCTCCACCTCAATATTACTAATCACAGGAGGAAAGAGAAAAAGCCCATCTTGCATGAGGGGCTTATTCTCCTTATTGTGGAACATATCAAGTAGAAGGCCATTTCAAGCCATATCATTGCCTCACCTAAAGCCTTTGGCTCAACAAAGAAATGGATGAGGGAAACAGTGTGTAAAGAGGAGATTTCTTCTGGTAAAAAATTAAAATCTGATAAGAATGTTGGTATGGATACGGACTCTACTACTAAAAGTGTTGAGGTTTATGCTGATTTGGCTAATTCGACCGAGGAAGATAGTGAAGTCTCACTGTTGGTGTTGAATACTATCTCGGGGGATAATGAGAACAAGGAAGAGGAGGCTCTTGATACTATGGAGGTAGGGAACATCCCTATGGTCGACAATAAAAAGGAGGATGATAAGAAAGAGGAGGATTAGGGAGGCCAGTCGGTCCCCATTTTGGTGGATTATGATAGTTCAGAGGATCATGATGTGCCCATTTCCCCTAAACTATAATTTATCATGGAGGTCCATTTGGATTTACAAAAGGATTCCCCTGTTGTAGAGGACTCCCCTGCTGCAGAGAAAGATAAGTTCCCTTCTACCTCTTGGAATAGTCATTTTGTTAAAACTATCGATCTACAAGAACGGAATGTGCAACTGCTCAAAGAGGATATGGACAACAAAATAGACCCTCCTTTTGGGGTCCTCCAGACTACAAAGGCGGCATCTAGGTACTCATTTCATTTGTAGAAATGGATTTTTTAGGAAATAAAGAATCTTAATTTAAAATGTCATTCTATCTCTGCTAAGGTTGATTCTCTACAGGGGATTTTGGAGACTGGTCCAAAGACTTTGGATGGCAATAAGGACAATGATAGGGATAAGAAGATGCAAGATTTGCAAGTTAGAATTGATAATTTGGAGAATGCGGTGAAGAAGCATATGTAGGATAACAACATGTTCATGGGCTCAGCCATGGAATGTTTTATGTCCATCAAAGTAGATCTGGATACTGGCTCCCCCAACAAGAAACCTAAGGAGGACAATAAGGATATGGGTGATGAGGGTCCTAGCAAATGAACTCGGTCTTCTGAAAGAAAGAGATCCAAGATAGGATCCTTGAGCTATCAGACTTCAATACTACCATTAAGAAGATCTCAGAGGCTAAGAAGGAAGCGGATGAAACTCAAAAGGTGTTTGCATAGTTTGTTTTTGGTCCAGGGGCTATTCATTTTTTAGGTTTTCTCAGTTGCTGGTGGTTGCTCTGGTGTCTTGTTGTTTTGGCTTTTTTGCTGGCTTTGGTTTTGATGGATTGGTTCCTAGTCCTGCTTCTTTTCAATATGTTTAACGATGCTATTGTTTGATCTCAACTTGTACGGGGTTTTGGGTACCCTTTAAAACTTATTTTTTTCCTACAATTAAAAACATTATATACCAAAATACAAAGGGGATCAAATCCTTACCTCAATCCTACGAGATTCAAATGCAAGAATTAGAAGAAAAGATGAAGAATCCCAATACAAAACTCAATGTGCAACAATAACTACTTTCTCAATCTACAACAAATCAAACCAAAATAATATTCAATAATTCCACAATGAAAACCTTCTCAATGTTTAAAAATCATAACATTCTTCAACATTAAATCACGGCTTCTAAACAATAAATTTCTAGAGCTTCTCCCAGAATTTTTAAAACTGAATCAAAATTCTTCGAGAAAAGGTTTTCAAAAAATTGCTAAAAAGTTGCATGGAAAACAAAATACAATTTTCTCCAAAAACCTCAATAAATTTCTTAAAATAAAAAAGATAAAACTTTAAAAGAAATTTCAAAATTAAATTCCCAAAGGATAAATACTTTCCTTCACAAAAAATATATGGATTTAGTAATAAACTAAAAAATCCATTAATTAAAATACATCTAATAATTTTAAATTAAAAGTACAACATAAATTTTCTCATAAATATTATTTTCCACAAAGGCTTTCCAATAACAACTCAAAAATCATGCCAAAAATTAAATGGAAAATCTTTTTCTAAAAAGAACCCAAATCTCCTTCTAAATTTCCAAAACTCATTAACTCAAATAAAATATTTTTAATTAATTTTTATTCTTTCATAAGAAATATGTATTATTCAATAATATTTATGCACACATAAAATATAATTATTCTTAATTAATAATAACAATATCAATCAATATGAAGAATAGGTGCATCAAGCTGGAAAGAAAGAACATTATGCTGGAGGAAAATATTGATTAATTGAAGAACATGTGCATCAAGCTGGAAATGATGAACATTATGTTGGAGGAAAATATTGATAATCTCATGAAGGAGATTGCTTCTAATGCCAAAGGTGATTTTTTTTATTATGGTACTAAGCTGGAGGACAAAATCAAAAAAGTTGTAGAGATAGCCATGGTTCCCATTTATGAGAAGACGAGCAAGAATGAAGCTATGCTTAAGAATCTTCTTGGTATGGCTAATTCAGGAGTGAAGTCTACTTTGGTGAACCTGAATACTTTAAGTAGCATGCTGGAAGGTAACAAAGATGGTTCCATGACTGATAAAATTGATTTGACTATTCCCAGTCATCATATGGGGTTGGGAACTAGAACAAGGTTGAATACTAAGAAAATTAAGGTTGAGGACTAGGATATCATGAAGCTGAAAGACTCAATTAAGATTATGCAGAGTTAGCTGGAGCAATCAGAGTGCTTCATGAAGACTCTAACCTGATATTGGTACTAGAGGTCTTTTTTGGTTTCACCTTGCTGTTGGTGTTTTGTTGCTTTGTCTAGGTCCACCCTTTTTGCTTGTTGAAGATAGTTTTTATTGAAAATCTGGGAAGCGTCCCTCATGTAGACTATTCCTTTTTGGGATAAGTTCATTTTCTTTTCGTTCCCTCATGTCTATCTTTCTATATCTATGTTAAAGGGTTTCGAGGCCCCTTCAAAACTTGCTTTTACCGTAATAAAAAAAAAATCAATTAATATTCTCTATAATATAAATATTACTCACAATCAATTAAAAAAATATATCTAAACTATTCTTATTATAATTTATTATCTCAATAATTAATCTTTGATATACATCATAATACTTAGGCTATAATTAAATTAATAATGTAATCACATCAAATAATATTAAGAGATAATAATTCACGATGCCAAAAATACCAAAAGCATGCCAAAACCAAACTCACACATGCACAAACTAGGGTGAGTGAATGTTATGTCTATCACACTTCCAATAATGTAAGTTGGGACTAAGAAATTGTCCTTACGTAAGAAAATGACTTAGGCTAGGTGTAGTTTTAGGCCTCAATGCTACCTCCATTAACCACCATTGAGGAATATAAAGTCACACTCAAACCTATGAAGCTAGGTGGAGTCGATGCCTAGTACATGCACACACAAACATATATACATATACATAAATACACACATACATACATATAGATATAAATATACATGTATATTTATATTTGTGTGTGTGTGTGTGTGGGTCTCATGAATGAATTATACAATATCCTCCCACTTCATACAAACACATCATAGAAAGATCAACAAAAGCATATTCATAAGGCATGTCACAAAAGGCATACCCATATCATATTATTAGAATCATGGGTTGGACCAAAGTAATATATCAAGTATGAAACACAATTATCGCCGAACATAATCATAAGATAATATAAATAATGGTCTAAACTATATTAATTTATCTATCATAAACATAAATCATCAAGTAGCATCATCAATATTATACCTCACCAACACTAAACACATCAATATTACTAAATCACAACATTAAAAGTAATATGATATATACCATCTCATCAAATCCATTCATATGATTCATTACTTATGTTTAACTATAATAACCATCCATCCAATATGCAACTATGTTTACAACTCTATAAAACCATAATATTAGTCCATCTCATTGAACAACCACCACAACAAGATCTGCATCCAATGAAAGTGATACAATCCACAGGGATAAAGCCAAGATCATAAAAAGAAGTATGACATTTAGGAATCCCTAATCATAGATGGCCTTCTATGATCTCCCAGAGACTTTCATGCACCTTTTTTGGTTTTTTCACCAAGCTCAACATTACTAGAGCTAGATTCATGATTTTTTAAAGCCTTTTCGACCATCTCCCTTTTCTTGGCATAAGATTTTTCTAGGTGACTCACCCATACTACCTTCTAGATTTACCCAGATTTGGCATTCTTTCAGGAAGAAAACTATTTTCACTATTTGGAAGGATAGAAATATAGGCACTAAATATATTTGGAAAACAATGTTTTTGTGTACACTAAATCTTGTATTTATAGCAATGTAATGATGTAGATACAAGTTTAGGCCGATAAAGTGGCTCTTGAAGTGGCCCACTTGCAAGAGTATGTTGTTATAGCATTAAAGGCAATGCCCCATGTATGGTTTCTAGAGTGTCACCAGAATCGCTATCTGTTGATCACACTCCACCCAGTGGCCATCATCGTGGTTGGAGCTCTTTTTCTCAATGCTCCTAGACCCCTAGGTCTCAAGACCCTCACTGCTCTTCTAGCGGTAGAGCCAATTAGTGGTGTTTCTTAACTTCCCCTCCTCACTAGAGTTTGGTCGATGGTTGGCCTATTGTTCCTTCCCCCTTTATTGTTGCTACTAGCTAGCCTCTGACCAATGCTTCTGATAAAGTTCCTCTCCCGGCCCTTGCAATATCTCCCAGGCGGGAGGAAGGTGAAATGGAAGAAAAAGAAGATGGTGATGGTTGGTCTTTTCCTGACCGACTTCCAGGCCCCAATGTGTGGGGAAAACCTGAAGACAAGGACCCTCCTACCTCGGCTATGACTACTCTTGTTTCCTGAGGGCTTATATAGTTTTGTTTTGATGAATAGTTGATGTATCCAAATGTTTCCATGTGACTCTTGAGGGATGATCTTGTATCCCCTATCCCTTATTGTGGATAGTGTACTTATACTTTTTAATTAATGGACAGGCCTATATTCATCAAAAAAAGAAAAATAGACAAGAAGGAGAGACATTACATAATATATTAGGTATCATTGTTTATCATCCCATGTTTTAGTATTTTATTTAATTTCTATGTTAATAGCCTTAACAAATACCCTCTTTACCAAGTATAGCCTAAATAAAAATGAAGAGTCTATTATCCACTCTTATAAGGTTCATTCTTCCCACTATTTAATAATATGTTTTGTCCATTTCCCTAAGGTTAATCATATGTAGGAATATTTCCTAATGTTATCTTTAGGTTTTACAGAATTACAAATTTGAAAAGTAAGATGTAAACATTGTGTGAGTTGATCCTTGAACTAACATGCATGAAATAATACATTTCATTCCATTCACATTTCAAATATTTTTCTTCAAAGGAAACCATTAATGAAAATAACTATAATCATATTGACCTACACACACAAAGTTTTAATTAAATGACTATGCAGATATATTTATTCAAATTTGAGCACATTTATCTCTTTTACAATGCTATTATTGAGAGAAGTTGGTGTTCATTTGATATATGTTCATGTTTAAGTATATTTTATAGACTAATAAATAACTATAAACTTTGATGCAATGGACTTTAGTGACTTGTTAATTTTTAGATGTAATTTATCATGGACACTTGCCTAAGTTTAGTGTTGCTATATTCCTACTAATAAGTTTATAGAGGAGAACTCAAAACTGCATAATTGTCCAAGTTACTTACTAGGGTGGATATGATAACATATGTGCATTATAGCTTTTTTGGTGTACAATTTGTGATGAATAGAAGTATGGTGATTCTCATTGGTATTAAAATAATGCACATGATATCATGTGTCTCACCAGGACCTATCTATCTTGATGCAAAAAAAAAAATGCCTCAACATGCATGGGGATTCATGTGGTGTGGGTTTAATGATGATGCCTTCAATTTTTGGTCAAACAAAGATTAATAGACACTAACATCATTTATAAATGGATGAGATTGGGGGAACTTTGAAAGAAAAATAGTTAACTTCCAAAAAACAAAATGTTACATGTGAAAAATTAACTGTGTAGATTTGAAGAAAGGGTAGGAATTGTTTAATTTTAACTGTGTAGTTTTAAAGAAAGGATGAGAATGATTTAATTTTAATCTTGCAGTTTCAGTTGAGAATGGTTTAATAATAAATAAAAACCCCCAATGATTTATCAATGTTAAAACACTAATCTTGTGGTGTTCATGTTATAACACGTAAAATCCCTAAAATAGTTTTATCATTATGAACTTTGTTTGCTTAATTTTGAGATAGTAGCTTGAGGAGGAATATGATAGGAGCTAGAAGAAGAAACCAGGAAAAGAAAAAAATGACATTCGTTGTTGCATCATGGGATAACACATCAATGGAGAACAAAAGGAAAGAAAATAAGATTTTTGGAAGATAACGTGTGAGAAGAAATATGCCGCATTAACCCTAACAAGGAGATTATTGTTCTTTTTACTGGTATGTACTTCTTTTATTGGTTTTTTTTAAAAAATTGAATTTCACATTATTATTAAGAAGTTAGAACCATTTTTTAATTTAAAAATCTATGTTTTAATTAGTGGAGGGAATTTTTTGTAGAGTGGATTAACAATGGTGGAAGAAAACATGACATGGGGAAAGTGAAATAGTAAGCATACAAAAGAAAAGTCAAATTGCAATAGTGGGACAACTTGTCATGATGAAAATTGCATGAGTGGAAAAAGAGAGTGGAAGGAAGGAAAACCCCATACTCACACACCCTAATTTTGTGCACCTATAGATCCTAAATGGTATGTCATATTTTAACATTTTTTTTGGCATTCCTCTGTATGTGAGTTAACTTCTTAATGATAAGGTTTTATCTTTTGAGAATTGACATATATCTTAGTAAATATTGTTGAAGATAGAGTGGTAAAAAATGACTATTTCACAATGCCTCTTGATAACCACCATATTCTTGTACCAATAGTCATTCACTAAAAGATGCCATTACTTGTGGCCAAATGTCCCAATAGTTGTTACAAAATGTCCCAATAGTGGTGCACAAATGGGCTAGTTACCAATAAAAAATGCTAAAAAAAGATCATCTATTAGTACATGTGTGATTGAATATTGATGCACATGTTATCATTTTTGGGGTTCCTTTCATATCAGTAATTGGGTGGCCAACATGACAAAAAGGTAATGGTTATTGGACCCCCTAACAATTACTGGGTCCTTTCCCCTATGTCTCTTCTTCTTATATTCGATTTTATAGTGAAATTATATTGATAAATTTGAACCATATTTTATTTATAAATCTATGCTTTAATTAGTGGAGGGAATTTTGTGCAAAGTGGATTAGCAACAGTGGAAGAAAAGATGAGGCTAGGGAAAGATTGGTTGCCTAGAAATGGGGACATTAAAATTCCATAACCATTTTTAATGGAAAGGACTCAATTCATGGTAAGAAACAAAATTCAAAGTAGATGGAAGTGTTGATTATCAGTTACATAGCTACATTATTTTCATTTAAAACAATATTCAATTCCAATGGTGTACTTCCTACTAAAGATTCAGATTCAACCAATAGTAAACTTTTGATAGATGCTCCTTGTACCTCTTATCTTCATGGGTATCGACATTGAATGGATAGTATTCCTAGCTTGTTGGTTCCTAAATCAATAGATTACAAAGGTCTAAGAATATGTGAATCTCTATTATCAAACCTCCCAATTGATTTTTCCAATGAATGGGATAAGGAGGGATAGGGAAATAGACTGATAGTAGGGGGAGTGATAAAGAAATAAGGATATTGAGGTAGTGAAAGATATGCATAAAAAGAGATAAAGGAGGGAACTAAGAGGTAGATAACAAAAGATAAAGATAAAAATGTACAACATGAGATATTGATATATAGATAAATCAAGTGATATATATGTAAATAAATAGAGTATATATATAGAGAGAGGGAGAGATATGGGAGAAATATTAGTAGAAAATAAGAGAGATAAATGTAGTTAGAATGATAGAGGTTGCAGACACATTTATATATAAATAAAAAGAGAAGAGGGAGATAGATAGATAGAAAAAAAAAAATACGTAGATTAGATATATGCAGGAGGAGATAGAGAGAGTGAGAGTGAATGAGGGAGAGACAAATAAATGAAAGAAGAGAATGAGAAATATAGAAATATATGGGTAGAGAATGAGAAAATGAGGTAAATATAGAGGGATATGGAAGGAGAAATTGAGAGATATTGAGATATAGATAAGTCCTCTAAAGAATCTAATACAATCTCTTGAAAAAATGGTTCCATAAAAATAATCTAATAAGAATCCCTTAACTTCTTTTAAATTGAGACCGCAAACTAGTGAGTAAAAAATTGTGCAAAACCAAATAGTTTACAATCATAGTGCCAATAGTAGGAAGAGAATATGAGAGAGAAAATTTCACAAAGAATGGAAGAGGGTTAAGGAGAGAGAGAGAGAGAGAGAGAGAGAGAGAGAGAGAGAGAGAGAGAGAGAGAGAGAGAGAGAGAGAGAGAGTTGGTTCCTATTAACACAAAAGTTTGTACACATGCTTGAGGTATGACCCCCAAGAAACCTTGTGTAACATTGAAAAAACCTTTAAGTGTGGTACTCATGCTTCTTTCTCAAGATGAAAATGTCCATGTACTAGATAATTTCTTTATTCTCAACATTGGGAGGGAATTCCAGAAAGTTATTGTATGCTTTCCATGCTTACTGCTCTAGCTAGTTTCCCAAGTGCATGAAAGGAACAATAAACTTATAAGAAAGGATAGTTGCTTCTACAAGCCGGTTAATGACTGTGTTTAATTTATCTCTTGTAATACTTATACATAGTAGAAATGGAATTTTCATATTTCCAAGAAATGCAAGAGCACAACTATGTCTTTATGGAGATACTATTTTTTGGTATTTTTAAAATGGTTGCAAAGGTTGCATTTTTTCATGAAGTTACACGGGGCTAACATGTCATTTTATAGCTCTAGTGATTCCATGCTCAATGGATTTCTTAAAGGCCACTAGTCTCATGCTTAGCAAGAAAGCATCTCCTTTGAGTCACTAGAAATGTTGGCTACTTTTGCCACCATTAAACCTAGCATAGATAACCGATTTAAAAAATATATTATGGGTTGAATTCTACTTCAGGTGGGTTAACACATCATGTTGTCTTCAAGGTGGGATAACACTTCATGGTATCCCCATTTCATGATATTTTCGCAAATCTTATTTGTCTCTTTCCAGATGGAAAACCAATCAAGCTCTACCATGTGGTTCCATTCTGTTCAGCCATGGGCCAGCTTCTTTCAAAGTTTTAAAACTCGTGCATCTTCATTCTTCATCGAGGGTTTTGGTTTACCCTGTTATGCCATAATTCTCTTCAGGGATAAATATAACAGATCACGGGATGGTGAGGGTCAATGAGACAACACCACATGGTGGGTTTAACATTCCATCTTATCCCATTTTGGTATGACAGGGAGAAATGACAACTTTCCAAATGGAAAAATATCACCATCCCATAATTTATTTTGTTTTTATTTATAGAATCACTCCAACTAGCCAATTTAAAAACTTTTTTCCATCGATCATGATGTTTTAATATTTTATTGGGATACTTTGTCATATTTATGTCATCTATTCCTATTCAAATATTTTCATAGATGACTCATATTTTTTAGCAGTGGCCTAGATTTTTTTCCACATGTGGTGGTGTTATGTACAGGTGTGACGTGGGGTGGGTTAACATTGCATGTTATCCCATCCTGACAATTTTTTTCCCACATTATGATTTGACTTTTGCAATTTTGACACATTACCAAGACTATTATTCAATGCCAAGTGATTTATTTAGCTCTGTAAACATGACCCCACTACATCTCCATGCCTCTTTGTTGATTTGCAAAGATATTTATCTCTCTCCATCAGCCAAAGGCATCCATTTGGGCCTTCCTTGTCACTTCATGATCAAGTTGCAACAAAGATCATTTTTTTTATTATCTTATATTCATTTATTTCTACCTTTTGTAACCTTAACTCCAATCTAGTTGGGGTTTGAAGTGCATATAAAATTTGAGCTATGCCTAGACTCTAAAAATGGAATTTATTTGTACATATTGGAGGTGTCTCTCCTTGGTTCTTAGTTCTAGTTATACCCTGCAACTGTAACTTTTTCTTTTATAATATATGAATAAAATATTTGTTTTTAATCTTTTTCTACATTCATTCTTCTTTTCTATATCCTTATATTATATGTTGTGTTAATATTTTGGTATTGATTTTCATGTGAGTGTCTTTCCCTACAACATCTGTTAAGTTGTAACTCTCATGTATGTCTTTGAGATGGAATAAGTTAGGAAATTGTATGTTTGGGGTTTTATTGGTGGAATATGGATTTATAGGCAAGAAGAAACCAATGATTCAATCTAGTGCATCACCCCCTTTTCCCTCAAAATTAGTAGTTAGGTGCATCCTAATTGTAGAGGAAGCCAACCTTCTCTAGAGATTCAACCTCAAAGCGCAAGTCCCACACTTAGAGGCTATTTCAATGTTACACAAGGTTGGTTAGGGGTAATACCTCAAGAATGGGTGTAAACTTTTATGTTAATAGTTTCTAAATCAATAGATTGGAAAGATTTAATAGTATGCCAAATTCTATTTTTCAAACTTTCCAAATGACTTAGCCAAGGAACATGACTAGCTAGACTGTGGTTAACTTCCCCTATACTTTAGGCCCTATAAGACCTAGGTGATTGGACCTATTCAACAACTGGATATTCAAGAAAATGTTTTTTTAATAGAATATTATATATCCTATATGTATTATACTCCTAGTCAATATACAGAAAATCCAGGGAGATCCTGGAAGAAAAATGTGGCAAAATTTGTGACTACATGAAGTTGTATGAGGATGGGTTAAAGAAAATTTAGCATCAAACTGATAGAATAACACTTCAGATGGGTTGAATTCTAGTTCAGGTGGGTCAACACGTCATGTTGTCTTCAAGGTGGGATAACACTTCATGGTATCCCCATTTCATGATATTTTAGCAAATCTTATTTGTCTCTTTCCAGATGGAAAACCAATCAAGCTCTACCATGTGGTTCCATTCTGTTCGGCCATGGGCCAGCTTCTTTCAAAGTTTTAAAACTCATGCATCTTCATTCTTCATTGAGGGTTTTGGTTTACCTTGTTATGCCATAATTCTCTTTCGGGATAAATATAACATATCACGGGATGGTGAGGGTAAATGAGACAGCACCACATAGTGGGTTTAATGTTCCATCTTATCCCATTTTGGTATGATAGGGAGAAATGACAACTTTCTAGATGGAAAAATATCACCATCCCATAATTTATTTTGTTGTTATTTATAGAATCACTCCAACTGGCCAATTTAAAAACTTTTCTCCATCGACGATGATGTTTTAATATTTTATTGGGATACTTTGCATCGTATTTATGTCATCTATTCCTATTCAAATATTTTCATAGATGACTCATATTTTTTAGCAGTGGCCTAGATTTTTTTCCACATGTGGTGGTGTTATGTACAGGTGTGACATGGGGTGGGTTAACATTGCATGTTATCCCATCCTGACAATTTTTTTCCCACATTATGATTTGACTTTTGCAGTTTTGACACATTACCAAGACTATTATTCAATGCCAACTAATTTATTTAGCTCTATAAACATGAACCCACTACATCTCCATACCTCTTTATTGATTTGCAAAGATATTTATCTCTCTCCATTTGCCAAAGGCATTCATTTGGGCCTTCCTTGTCACTTCATGATCAAGTTGCAACAAAGATCATATTTTTTTAATCTTATATTCATTTATTTCTACCTTTTGTAACCTTAACTCCAATCTAGTTGGGGTTTGAAGTGCATATAAAATTTGAGCTATGCCTAGACTCTAAAAATGGAATTTATTTGTACATATTGGAGGTGTCTCTCCTTGGTTCTTAGTTCTAGTTATACCCTGCAACTGTAACTTTTTTTTTTATAATATATGAATAAAATATTTGTTTTTAATCTTTTTCTACATTGATTCTTCTTTTATATATACTTATATTATATGTTGTGTTAATATTTTGGTATTGGTTTTCATGTGAGTGTCTTTCCCTACAACATCTGTTAAATTGTAACCCTCATGTATGTCTTTGAGATGGAATAAGTTAGGAAATTGTATGTTTGGGGTTTTATTGGTGGCATATGGATTTATAGGCAAGAAGAAACCAATGATTCAATCTGGTGCATCACCCCCTTTTCCCTCAAAATTAGTAGTTAGGTGCATCCTAATTGTAGAGGAAGCCAACCTTCTCTAGAGATTCAACCTCAAAGCGCAAGTCCCACACTTAGAGGCTATTTCAATGTTACACAAGGTTGGTTAGGGGTAATACCTCAAGAATGGGTGTAAACGTTTATGCTAATAGTTCCTAAATCAATAGATTGGAAAGATTTTATAGTATGCCAAATTCTATTTTTCAAACCTTCCAAATGACTTAGCTAAGGAACATGACTATCTAGACTATGGTTAACTTCCCCTACACTTTAGGCCCTATAGGACCTAGGTGATTGGACCTATTCACCAACTGGATATCCAAGAAAATGTTTTTTTAATAGAATATTTTATACTATCTGTATTATACTCCTAGTCAATATACATAAAATCCAGGGAGATCTTGGAAGAAAAATGTGGCAAAATTTGTGAGTACATGAAGTTGTATGAGGATGGGTTAAAGAAAATTCTGCATGAAAGTGACAGAATAACACTTTAGATGGGTTGAATTCTACTTCAGGTGGGTTAACACATCATGTTGTCTTCAAGGTGGGATAACACTTCATGGCATCCCCATTTCATGATATTTTAGCAAATCTTATTTGTCTCTTTCCAGATGGAAAACCAATCAAGCTCTACCATGTGGTTCCATTCTGTTCGGCCATGGGCCAGCTTCTTTTAAATTTTTAAAACTCGTGCATCTTCATTCTTCATTGAGGGTTTTGGTTTACCTTGTTATGCCATAATTCTCTTCAGGGATAAATATAATAGATCATGGGATGGTGAGGGTCAATGAGACAACACCACATGGTGGGTTTAACATTCCATCTTATCCCATTTTCATATGACAGGGAGAAATGACAACTTTCTAGATGGAAAAATATCGCCATCCCATAATTTATTTTGTTGTTATTTATAGAATTGCTCCAACTAGCCAATTTAAAAACTTTTCTCCATCGACGATGATGTTTTAATATTTTATTGGGATACTTTGCATCGTATTTATGTCATCTATTCCTATTCAAATATTTTCATAGACGACTCATATTTTTTAGCAGTGGCTTGGATTTTTTTCCACATGTGGTGGTGTTATGTACAGGTGTGACATGGGGTGGGTTAACATTGCATGTTATCCCATCCTGACAATTTTTTTCCCACATTATGATTTGACTTTTGCAGTTTTGACACATTACCAAGACTATTATTCAATGCCAAGTGATTTATTTAGCTTTGTAAACATGACCCCACTACATCTCCATGCCTCTTTGTTGATTTGCAAAGATATTTATCTCTCTTAATCTGCCAAAGGCATTCATTTGGGCCTTCCTTGTCACTTCATGATCAAGTGGCAACAAAGATCATATTTTTTTAATCTTATATTCATTTATTTCTACCTTTTGTAAACTTAACTCCAATCTAGTTGGGGTTTGAAGTGCATATAAAATTTGAGCTATGCCTAGACTCTAGAAATGGAATTTATTTGTACATATTGGAGGTGTCTCTCCTTGGTTCTTAGTTCTAGTTATACCCTGCAACTGTAACTTTTTCTTTTATAATATATGAATAAAATATTTGTTTTTAATCTTTTTCTACATTCATTATTCTTTTCTATATCCATATATTATATGTTGTGTTAATATTTTGGTATTGGTTTTCATGTGAGTGTCTTTCCCTACAACATCTGTTAAGTTGTAACCCTCATGTATGTCTTTGAGATGGAATAAGTTAGGAAATTGTATGTTTGGGGTTTTATTGGTGGAATATGGATTTATAGGCAAGAAGAAACCAATGATTCAATCTAGTGCATCACCCCCTTTTCCCTCAAAATTAGTAGTTAGGTGCATCCTAATTGTAGAGGAAGCCAACCTTCTCTAGAGATTCAACCTCAAAGCGTAAGTCCCACACTTAGAGGCTATTTCAATGTTACACAAGGTTGGTTAGGGGTAATACCTCAAGAATGGGTGTAAAATTTTATTTTAATAGTTCCTAAATCAATAGATTGGAAAGATTTAATAGTATGCCAAATTCTATTTTTCAAACCTTCCAAATGACTTAGCCAAGGAACATGACTAGCTAGACTGTGGTTAACTTCCCCTACACTTTAGGCCCTATAGGACCTAGGTGATTGGACCTATTCACCAACTGGATATTCAAGAAAATGTTTTTTTAATAGAATATTGTATATCCTATCTATATTATACTCCTAGTCAATATACATAAAATCCAGGGAGATCCTGGAAGAAAAATGTGGCAAAATTTGTGAGTACATGAAGTTGTATGAGGATGGGTTAAAGAAAATTCTTCATGAAAGTGTTAGAATAATCACCTCCTCCATTCATAAGATCAAGGACATCACGAGGTAAATGTATGTGAAGGGAATTATGATGTACGTCAATTTGTGAAGTCAGAGGAAAGATGCTACTAAGGATGCTAAAGATGATCCTGGAAAAAGAACTAGGGCTAGCCTGAACAAAAAGGATTTTGTCTCCTCCAAAGTCATTCAACATCTTGAAAATACCATGGAGGAGGTGATCATCATTAGGAACTAGGCTACTAAATCTCTGAAGAAGCTTGTTTAGTTCTATTTTTTTTCTTTGATTCCTATGGGTCTTGTCTTGTGTTTTGTTGTTCTCTATTTTTTTGGTTTTGTTTGGTCGCTAGTTGTTGGTTCATTAGACGGTTCTATTTTTTTTGCTAGAAAAGACTCTTTCTTTGGTTCTCTTTTTCTAATATTTTGTAACTTTTTGTAAGGGGTTTCAAGTCCCCATTAAGACCTATTTTTTTACTCAATCCAAAACATACAAGAATCTCTTGCAATTTTAAATATATCTCCAACTAAGGTGAACTCTTGTTAAATCATAAATAAGGTTATTGGTGAAATTTAAACCACCCACATTGAATATAATATGACATGTAACACATTCAACCATATAGCTTACTATTACTTCATTCATCCACTAGGAATGGGTACAATTAACAACTCATTCTCATTCCCCACTCTACTATCTATTTCATGTGAGAGAGTTGATATCCTCATAAAATTGAGCATGCTCCCTCTGGTTCTCATGCATCTCTAGAGAGGTGATCCCAAGAGATGGAATCCTTTCACTACTCCTTTTGATGAGAGGATGGTTGTTGCTATCACCTTTTCTAGTCTTTGCAGGTTTCAAATCTTGATCCTCCAAAAAACCATCAATAGTACATAAATTTAGTCTAATAATTTATGAATATATCACACAATCTAGTACACTAGATGAAATATAAATGGATTATAAATGAAAGTGACCAATAGGTGCTAAATTTTTACCATAGCTATGGATTTCACCTAGTCCTCCATGTGCTTTGCAAACCTCATACTACTTTAGCAAGTTGGACAACATCTCTGAAAAGGAATGACCAAAGGGAAGATGAACATCTGGATCAAAGACCTCATTAATGAAAACTTTTTAACATCCTGTTGAGATTTGGTGGTTGTGACACATAACACCCCTTCCTATCTCTTCAACAACACCATTTCCTTCCACCTTTCCATCTACTATTAGGTCCATGCTATCTCCAACCATAAAATCATGGGCATCCCCATCTATGTGGTCCTTAGTGATAGGTAAATTCAGTGGTAAATGTGGTGGTGTATATAAAGCCATCATCTCATAATCTTAAACCAAGAATCCAACTAGAAAAATTGAAATCATATATAACTCACAAGATAGAATGAAAAGATGATTGTCATACCTTATTCTCTAGACATTCTGATTCATTAGAGGACTTTTGAAAACTATTCATGTCATCCAAGGAAAGAGACTCCCTATTAATCTCTACATATGCTCTATTTTTCCCCCATGACTTCCTTTTATGTCATCATGTTGTAAAAGATCAAGCAAGCTAACACATATAAAAACCAAATCGATAATGAAATTATGATAAAATAAAATCATGTATTCCATTTTTTAATGCCAATCATATGAATACAACAGACATGACATAATCAACACAATGGATTCCTAGAATAGATATCGGCATCACCTTTGTCATTCTTTTGTCTCCACTACCCCTCATTTTTCCCACAAAGATGATCACGAGGAAAATCAATATCCCAAAAGATATATACAAAATATGTCCTCATTCCAAAATAAAACTATTTCTCTAAGACAAGAATTAGCGAGAGAGAGAATAGTAAAACATATCACTTCATCTATCTCTTCCATGTTTGTATTGCACTTGATAGTATCGTGTGGAATAGTGCCCTGACATGGTCCATGAGATAATTTTATAAATTGGAACTGATATGAATGAATTAGTGGATAACTTTGAAATGCATAGATCACAAATACTATGTCCAAGGAAGACAACTATATGAAATTAAAAAGATGCATAGTACATCATCTCCCAAAATGGCACTGCCATGCTCGACTATACTGCATTTCGGAGAAGGTCCACTATAGTAGGAAATCATAACTCCTTGCCCTTTCCCACCATGAACAAAGATGGTGACTACCCTATCAGACCACTAGGGAACAAGAATTATCAAACAAAAATGCATGCTAACTTTGGGTGAAAAATAAATGGAGAAATATATTTAGTTTATGAACACAAAACCTCTACAGTAGAATGAAAGCATACCTAGATTGTTGATTCGCTCCTGTCGAGATAAAAAATTTCTTTCTCCCTATCCTTCCTTCTCTGTAGCTTATGAGAAGACTGACATGAACATTTATGCCCTCCATTGTGTGGTGCAGGAGGTGTTTTCACTGGCAATTCCACTATGACCTATTGAGGTTTGCTATGAACTATGATGGGATGCCCTATGAAAACAACATTAAACATTCAATATCACATACAAAGACATTGGATGATTGAATTGAACTTAACAAAGTTTACAAAAAAACTTCATATGTAAGAATATTGGAACAATGTGGTACTATAACATAGTCAATCATGATGTCACATACATGTTTCACAATGCAATTGCAATGTACCTAGTATTCCTCTACTTTTTCCTCTTTCAGATCAATTTTTTTTCTCCTCCTTTCCAACAACCTCTTTGTCCTAGTAGAATAGTACATTGGAGATTTCTCCTCTGGACTTTTACTCAAATGATGACCCTGTTCTACCAACTTAGTTGAACCCTCCAAAATCCCACCACGAACCATGTTAAAAAAACCTTAACAAAATAGTAGTGCACATTCCCATCATTAGTAAAATAATGCCAAGGATTCATCAAGATTATAACCCAAAATAGTGACCTCATTTACCTTTGTAAGTACACACATCAATGGTCACTAAAAAAAACCTATATTAAACTACTAGATTAGCTTTGTTGTTGATGGACCTCCATCATACATGTTGACTTTGTTCCTCCTTACAACATCCCTCCTCTGATCACTTTTTGAATAATGCAGACTGCATCTATGATCTTCCCCAACAATAGGCTATCATAACACCATTGATCACTTCACAACATATTATCATGTATGAAAATATGACATTAAACTTACAAATACATAAAATAACATAGTACACATTGTTGCCCCATTTTTGTTCTTTAAATTCTTCAGGCAAAAATAGATGTTCTATGCATTAGTAATGGTATTAAATCCCTTTTTGTAAATCTTAAGTTTAGGTCCACAATTACCTCAATCTAGGAGGCCTTTATCGGATTTTCCCAAACTGATTTCCCCTTTTTGTAAGCCAGGGGATTGTTATCAGATTCATGTTTAATGTGGGTAGGTTAGTTCCCAAATCTGATAAAGGTCATAAATCATATTTTTCTAACAATGATTTTATGAGAATTTGATATGCTTAGCCTTGACACTTTAATTTTGCTTCTTGGCAGAAAAAAATTTTGAGCTTCTCCTCGATGGAAAATGAACCCTCAAAGGCATTTTCCGCCCAAGTGATTTAAGTGGTTAAAACAAGTAAGTGGTGACCATGGAGAATATTAATAAGTCTTGAAGACATAATTGGAGTTAGTGTTCTCAGTTTGGGTGATAAAACATAAATCTAAGGCCTCGAGGTGGAAAAATAGAAAATTGCTTCTCTGATTATCCAAACAGGTGGGTTTCGACCTGCAAGGTGCATTTTTCACCAAATCATTATAAACAAGATTTTTTTAATAAGATTCAATCTGGCATGGATCTAATGCATGAAAGGAAGACAATAAAGTTTTCGCATGTCATAATAGCACTATGAAAAGGATTAAAATTCTCTTGGTGGATTTTTGTGTAGGGAGTGCTCAAAAAGCATTTCTCCTCTAAAGGAGAAGTAGAAAAGTAATTTTTTGCTACTCTCAGGAAGTTACCATTACACCTACTTTGAGTGAAAAGTTGTTTTCTAATGGCCCCTAGAAGTGGGGAAATAAATTCAATTAAAGTCATTTTTTTTATAACACACATTTTCAAATTAATTAGCCTTCTTTCACTCGTGTGACGTAGGAAGTAACTAATCAATGGTAAAAAGCTGGGAGTTTATAAATTGAAGAAGTGTAATAAGATAAGATTACCATTTTTCTGACTTACCTCCCTAAATTAAGTACTGACCCTACTACTTTTTAGCTTCATACTATTGCAATAAGTTGTGTTTTCCAATTCAAGTTAACTTTAAATGGCCACAAGATTTACAGGATTCAATGGATTGAATGGTATTACATCTAAGTGGTATAAAATTTTAGACACCTCTCTGAATTTTTTGAATATGCAGAGCTTCCAGAATAAATTAAACATAGAGAGAATACATCCCATTACTGAGATGTTGAAAGAGAGTGGGTTGGTGGAGGCTAGTGGCTTTCCTATTGTCGTTCAAGCTCAAGAGCTTATCCGTGAATGTATAGCTTGATACAATCTAGATACCAATAAAATCCTCATTCAAGATGATACTGTGTTTCTTTCTATTGATTGTGACTCCATCCAAAACTGCCTGTGAATCCCATAGCAAGCTGAGTATTCAAAGATGACATATAGCTGAGCAGCTACTAAATTTGTGGTGAAAAAGATGACATGGAGGAAGGAAATTTTGAAGCCCTGGTTCTAGAAACCTAGAGGCGCTAAGAGAAACCTGCCTAAGACACTATATGGCACGGACCTGAAGCCAAAAATCATAGATATCTTGGTATTACTCCACAAGATTTGAGGTGAGACCGATGCACTTAATTTTATTCAACATCATTTCTTTTTTCTCTAAGTGATATGCTCTCATAACCATTTCATTAATTGGGCTCTCTTGGTAAGTGAAAATCTTTCAAGTGCCCTTAGTAGAGCTAAGTATGATAATGAATTTTACATGTCCTTGTTCTTGTTGTACATTCTAGCCATAATTCAAGTTTGGCTAGGGCTTCCTAGGCTAGAAGAATTTCTAGATAGTGTTAAAAGATATGAGTTCTTCTGCTGTTTACAATTGCATAACAACTATGATGAATATGTTAAAGCCAATGATGTGTTCATGATGAGGTTGTGCAAGGAATAGCAAGGTTGCCTAGAGAGGATATTTTCTCTAGAAGCTATGACATTCATCAGCCAATTTAGATATGACTTTATCCAATTTGCAAACTTCTCATATATTCATCTTGTAGGATTTGATGACCTCCCCTTGAAGCTGCCTAGGTATCCTGATGATATAATTGTGTTGATTGAGGTGATAAGGCAAGTGGTGCAAGTGAACTTGGTCTGTGTGAGTATAAGAAAGAAGGGTTATGACTTCCCCATGACCGTTGGAGCCTATAGTTGTGAATCTCAGTCCAATGCAAAGAACATGCTAAGTGCATTCTTGAAGAAGCTCCAATTGGAGACATACAATGTTTCAAGACCCCAATATGATCCTATGAAATATGCTAGGGACTACTTGTAGATGGGTCATGCAATCTATCACCTACATGATATAGAGGACTATTGGGCCAATTGCAAGGATGAGCTTGAGACTAGGGATACATTTAATGTGAGGTTAATAGTTGAATAGATCCAAAGGTTCAAATTTAACATCGCAGTTGAAGGTATTAAGGATGATGGGAAATATATGCATGATGACACATATTTGGAAAATTTTAAGCACCTTGTTTTAAACTCTGAGCTCATACAAGGTCAAGTTATTGACGAGTTGTAGATTTTAATGCATGGGATTTACAAGAGAACAGATGAGTGGGCCCAATGGATGATGGGCAGGAAAATAAAATCAGATAAGGCTCCCCCACCTCAATGAAATCTTGCAGCAACATCGGTGAATGCTCTTGCAGTAGCTTCAGTAGCTACTTCTTCCATGGCAAAAGGATCAACTCAACAAGCAGTGGAGGTGATGAACCTCCTGAGAAAGAAATCCCACTAGAGAAAATATGTGAGGATGGCTCTCTTCTTGTCATTGGTTTGACAGTGAAAGTGGCTGCTATGGAGTTAGTGAAGCCTACAGCTTAGCCCACTAGAACTGTGAAGACCAAGCCTTGAATTCCAGCTACCATTCTAGATGTACACAATGACACTTCAATAAAAGATCCTCCAATTATAAATGTGGGTGAAGAAAGTTCTAGCACTTCAACCACTGAATTAGAGGTAGAGGTTGATAAGCAAGTAGAGGATACCCAAGCTCCTAAAGGGATTCCCTCATCATCAACTACAACAAATATATTCACCTCCAAACTAAGGTCTACTCCCCCATTTATCATAAAATTATTTGTTGAAGAATTGGTTACTACAACCAAAATTACCAGCACTGAATCGTGGATTGAGAACACTTTAGAGTGAAAAAGAAATGGAATTGAGGAAGGAGCTCCCAACAAAGATACTCTTTCACAGGCTCTACAATCTGGTGCCACTACGAGAAAGACAAAGAAAGCTAAGATGCTATCTACTCTGGGTCAAGATCTAGAAATAGGGAACTTCACCATGGAGGTAGCGAAACCCACCAAGGAAGGTAGATTAAAGGACTTGTATATTTTTGACTTCAAGTTGCAATCATTTGATATGGGGTTGGCTCGTCATGATACAAAAGTAGATTGGTGGAAATCAACCAATGTGGTTATTGAGGAGGAGCTCGAGGATCTCAAAGCTACCAAGGTACAAATCAAGGTAGAGGTCAATGAACTAACCAATTATATTAAGCAATTAGTTACCCTAATCATGAGCATTCCTAGATCCCAAGCTACTTTTGACCCCAGTATTATAGAGAATCAAGCTATCATTGCTAAATTGCAAGAAGATAGATATTTTGGCCAAATTGGAAAAAGGTGGGTTGAAAGGCTCAAATCTGAAGGGCTCAAAGAAATAGAAAAGTTGGGTAATACTATCCTTAGGCAATATGTAGAAGAATTTACAACCTCTCATAAAAGAAAGGAGTAAAAGTGAGAGCTGCATAGTGATGCTACACATAGTAGCCAAAATAAAGGTTAAAGAGGTGATAGAGGTCAAGATCGTGCAGAAGGGGGATGAGCCCATGATTGAATGGCTTCTAAGCCTACAATTTCAATTTGAGATGATTATGTAGGCTAAAGAAGCATTACAACAAATAGATATCCAGATCAAAGAAGAGCAGAAAAGAAGCTTTCAACTACTGAAAGGTCTTCACATAGAGTCTCAGAAGAGCAATCAAGGGAAGGAATTGGTCAGAGTATCCAACATGAAAAAATCCTTCTCCAAATATATAGAGAAGCTAACAGAGCAATGTTCCTTCCACCTAGATAAAGTACCAGAACCTCAGAAATTGGGAGGATGCATATGCAAATCCATTGAAGAATTGTCAGATCGGGTAGATGCAGTGAACACCTTGCACAAAGAGCATTTCCGATGGCTCGTCAGATATACCAATGTCCATATTAATAGATATGATGAGCTTGTTCCACTCATCGCAGCCATTACTGCCTATAAGGAAAACTTAGATAAGGAGAAAAATCCAAAGACATAAATGTAATTTTCCCTTATGCTAAGTATTTGATAAAATTTTGTAATCAAGAATGTTCATTTACCATTTATTATTTTGTTTTTGGTTAGAGAGGTTGAACCATTTCAGTTACACTTTTTGTAATGGTCAAACTCTAGTTTCTATATGTATTATTCTCAAAATCAATGGAAGGGTCAGCTAAATTTTGGGCGTAAAGAAATTCATTTTGCTGAGTCAAAATTGTTATGTTTTAATGCCAATGCTTTAACCATTCCATCACATCTATCTTTCTATTAACTAGGACATCTCTTCTTTTTGAGCTTTTCATTTTGTGATTGAATCTGAAATATTGTATTAAAGACTTAATAAAATTAATTAATGAGAAGATCTGAGTGTTGTTCAGAATCTTAAGTAAAGTTCTTGTAGATATTTTGGATAGATTCAGCATCATGGTGTTTTCATCAATCATTCAATCTGCATTTGTATTGTCATTATTTATTGTTGCATTACCATTTTTAGGAGCTTGTATGATTTATAAGTTCTTGAGGTTGGCTAGATTTAGGGTTACTTTGATTTTCATGAGCTAGTTCTTGTCTAATCCTAGCTTGGATTGCCTCTCCTATTCTCGGGTTAAGAACATACCCCATTAGATTAGGAAAGAACAAAATTCATTGAATGTATATTACTTAAGGCAATTGTACCTACAAATTCAAAGGGAAATAAGTTAATCAGTTACATTTCCCAACTGTTGTATTAGATTGTTTCTTTAATACTTGGGTAATTAAGAGTTAATTTTAAAAAAGAACAATCTATTTACCATCAATATTTTTGGTGACTCTACTAGGGAGAGAAACAATCGCTACACTAGAAGTGATATCATGAGGAAAGATGGTGCTTCCCCATGAGAGCATGATTCTTGTGCTTCAACCAAACCTTGGATTTCAAGACGATCCAGAGGATATTATTTCATCACTAAATAATTTTGTTTGGATATACAAAAGAAACACTAAGCATTATATAAATGCTAGCCAAGTTCTTGAACAAGAAGAAGCTAGAGCCAAAGCACTTGAAAGAGCTATCCAAAGGAGAAATCTAAGAAGGGCACAATGAAGAGCAGAGCATGAAGCTAGAATGCAAAATTAAATTGAAGCCCTGCAGCCTAAAAGATTTCTTAGAAGGGAAAGAAAAGAGGGTGGTACAAACCTAGTCTTTGAAAGACTTGCAAAGATTCATTTCTCCCTGCTTGAAGTATCTCATCAAAGGAACAAAGACACTAAGAGTAAAAGAAGACCTCCTTCACCTCCCAAAAAATCAACCCCCTTGTCCACTACCTATCAAGTACTAACCCTACATGGAGTAGTTGCTCCTCCTATTGTAAACCTAACACCTTATCTACCTTAGATAGTCATGGAAGTTCCTTGGGCTGCCACAGTTGGTCCATTGTAGTTAGAGACATATAATCCACTTCCCACTGGATCGAGCAAGAATTTTCCCAAATTCTCTGGAAATGGGAAAGTGTCCATAGATGAACACATTGTTGCTTTCTTTTCATCCATTAATATCCTAGCAGTACGTGAGGAAGATGTTGTAGTCAGGCTATTTGTTGAGACTCTAATTGAAAGTGTAGCAGATTGGTTTCATCACTTGCCTAATTTTTCTATTACGGATTGGGCTTCTATGAGATTAGAATTTGAAAGATCTAAAACTACCAAAGATGAACATCCTTTGTTAACGCAGTTGACTTCTATCATAAAAGAGCCTTCTATAAGCATGAGGGATTTTGTTTCCAAATTTAATAAGCTTGTTAACTGTATTCCAGTAGCTAATCAACCTACTCCAGGTAATTTGAAGATATTTTTCATAAGTGTTATGCCACCAGATATCTGTTATGACTTAAGAAGGGAAAACCCAGCCAATTTGGATATTGCACAAAGAACTATTGTGGAGTTAGAAGATCACATGATTTTGGCAGGGAAGTGGAACAAGAGATACAAACTAGGGCTATTACTAGCAATACTACATCATCAGAAGAGATGATCCAAAAGTTATCTAATGAGTTCATTGCCTTCAAAAGAAAACTTCCCAAATTTAACAATCCTTACTAGTGGAATTTTCAAGATGAACCTAGAATAAATAATGACATAAGAAATAATGATGGAAAAACATTAAAATTGCCTACTCCGCAATAGAGGTTAGCCATAGCAGCTCCTCCCAAAAGAGGAAACATGTGTGTGTTTCATCTAACGACAGACCATGATGGAGAAATTTTCCCTGATGTAGCTCGTTCCTGGAAGATGCATCAAGCCAATGAATGGAATCTCGCAGCATCTTTCTCTGAACCAAATTCATGCTCACATGGAAACTCTAGGAATTTATATTTAGAGTATGAATCAAATTTAGAGAAAGATGTAGCATGTTATGCTACCATAGATGGAACTTCTTATGTAGTTTGGACCCGGAGTAAAAAAGATAAGGTTCCTATTTCCACATCTTCACCAAAAAATAATGAAGCATCTTCTTCTTTCCCTAAAGATGCCAATCAAGGAGTGAAGATTTTACCACCAGGTAAGGAACAAAATTCTTTTGACATTATTCAATTTTGTAAAGACTCCAGAATTCAGATTTACCCTATAGACTATCTTAAATCCAATCTCGTAGAATTGCAAAAATTAGTTGACTATTGTAAAGGTGGGAATAAAAATTTAAATCCAAATGTTATGATTTCAATAGAAGAAAGTGAGTCAATGCTAACAAGTTTACTTGAGCAAGGAGAGCCATATGTTCTTCCTACTTTCCTGGGTCCAAAGCCGGACCCATTCTATGTATAATTATATATTAATGCATGTAAGTTAAGTAATTATATAATTGACTCTGGTGCCTCAGAAAATGTAATGCCATAAACTATAGAAAAGGCTTTAGGTCTCACTCTCACTAAAGCCCATGGTAGATGTTTTTCCATGGATGCTAAACAGCTCCCCTTGCTTGGGAAAATCAAAGATGCTCAAGTAGCTTTAGCAGCACACCCTAAGAAGAAAATGTTGTTAACAATCTTAGTTTTTGATATATCTACTAGTTATGGTTTATTGTTAAGTAGGATATTTTGCAAAGATCTAGGAAGTGAGATAAAACTAGTTTGGTCTCAAGCTTTGATCCTAGTAGGAAGAAAAAAGATAAAGTCAGTTCTTGAGGAGAAAGCAAAGTTCACAGTGCTAAAATTAGATGACCCTAAAGCACAAATTCTATATCAGGAATCAAAATTTAGCAACTACATGCTATTTACAGATGATCATGATGAAGAACCCAAATCCAAAAAAGAAGAAAATCAATCCTCCGCTGAAGGAATGACACCGTAGATTTGGACTCTTGAGTTTGATGGTAGCTGCATGTCATCAGGACCTCGTGCAAGAGTAGTTCTAATATCACCAGATGGAGATTGTGAGCCCATGTCTTACAAATTGGAGTTTGGAAACACCAATAACATGGCTGAATATGAGGCTCTGGTGTTAGGAATTATTGGTACAAAAGAAAAAGGCATGAAAATCTTAAGAGCTTGAGGAGATGCTGAGTTAATTGTGCCCCAAGTTAAAAATCAATATTTTGTGAAGAACCATAGATTAAAAAATTCATGAATAGGGTATGGGATAAAATCAAATCCCTAGATGCCTTCTTTGTTGAGTCCATTCCAAGAGACTTGAATTCCAAAGTAGACTCTTTAGCAGTATCAGCTTCATTATTTCTCCCTCACCCAGATTTTAGAGATAAGAAGTATCAAATAGAAGTTGTATATAGACCATACATACTTGACAATGTTCAAGATTGGCAGGTATTTGAAGATGACAATAATCCTCTTCTCTTTTTGGAGAGTGGTGGTGATTTTCACAAGGATGTTCCTGGTAGTCATAAAGGAAATTTTCATGACAAACATAAGAAAGATAATTCAGGGATCATCCAGGTACAAGGTAACATAATTCCTCCTCACCTAATCACTCTTGAAAAACTTTTCAATAGGCATGATACTTCTGTTAAAAATAAAAGGACTGAGAGAGGTCCTACTATTGGTGAATATGAAGGAATAAACATTGGGAGTGAAAAAGACCCTAAGATGGTAAACATCAGGAAATGTTTCACCAAAGAAGAGAGAGAAGAAGCTAGAAAGTTGTTCCTTGAAAATCAAGATGTTTTCACATGAAGTTATGAAGACTTAAAGTGTTTTATGAATGGGAAATTCAAACACCAAATTCTGTTAAAGCCTGATACTGTACTCCCATTCAGGAAGAAATAGTGGAATTTCAATTCCAAGGTTGATGAGGCTATATTTAGGAAAGTTGATAAAATGCTTAAGGCTAGGATCATTTATCCTATCCATCACTCCACCTGGGTGGCGAACATAGTGCTCGTGAGAAAGAAAACTAGAAAAATCAGAATCTGCGTGGACTTTAGAAACCTTAACCAAGCTTCCTTGAAAGATAATTATGCTCTTCCCAACATGGATAATCTATTGCAGATCGTGGATGGAGCTGAGATGATGTCCATGTTGGATGACTTCTCAAGGTATAATTAGATAGAAGTGGAGAAAGAAGATAAACACAAAATGACCTTCACTACTCCATGGGGCAAGTTTCTTCATTATAGGATGCCATTTGGATTAATCAATGCTGGGGCTACCTTTCAGAGAGGTATGGATATTTATTTTGGTGAAAAGAAAAATAAGATAATTGGTATTTATCTGGATGACCTTTCAATGTTTTCTAGAAGAAGGGTAGATCACATAAAGTATTTGAGGATGGTATTGCAAAGATGTAGAGAACATAGGATTTCCTTGAATCTCAAGAAATCAGTCTTCAGTCTGATTGAAGGGAAGTTATTGGGTCACATTGTTTCCCAAGAAGGTATAAGAATTGACCTGGAATGCATTAGAGAAATTTAGAAACTCAGCCTACCAGTAAATAAGACTGGAGTAAAATAATTTTTCGGTTAGGTGAATTTCCTTAGGAGGTTTGCTCTAGATTTTTCAGAAATTAGTAAATGCATAGTCAATATGATGAAGGGGAATTCAAATTTTAAGTGGAATGATCTTGGAAAGAAAGCTTTCAAGAATATTAAGAATGCCATAGCCAATGCTCCAATTTTATACCATCTACACTACAAAAAGGATTTCATAATCTATTGTTACTCCTCTAAGCATGCCCTGTCAGCTATTCTCATGCAAGAAAATGAGGAAGGAATTCAAGTTCCTATAGCCTTTATGAGCACACCATTGAAAAATCATGAGTTGAAATATTCTCAGGCTGAGAAACATGCATTTTCCATGGTGAAGGCTTTAAAGAATTTTTGTTTGTATACTTTATATTCTCACTCTTTTGTATGTGTCTGACATTGTAATAAAAAGCATCTTGACTCAACCAGATGTGAGGTGTAATAATAGACGAGCATTGGTGGCAAAGACACAAGAATATGACATAGAGATAAGACTCACCAAATTGGTAAGGGTAAATGCACTGTCTAATGCAATGGCAGAAAACCAGGTAGATGAAGCTCCTGAAGAAAAAAAATTGGTTTTAATAGTGAGTATGCAAGACCCTTGGTTCGAAAATATTGTATATTTTCTAACATATGGTGAGTCTACTGAAGGATTCACTGCAAAGAAAAGAAGAGATCTGAAGCTAAAGGCTTCAAAATATGTCATTTGGGAAGACATGTTGTATAAAAGATCAATTGATGGGACCTTTCTCAGATATGTTGACAAACAACAAGAGGAGAAAATGTTGAAGGTTTTTCACAATGAAGCTTGCAGAGGACATTTTTCTTCATCAGTTATTACATTTAAGATATTAAGATAGTGTTACTATTGGCCGGGAATGTTCAAAGATGCCTACCATTGGGTGGCAAGATTCAAGAAATGCAAAATGTTTACTGGAAAGCCTCAACTAGTGGCACTTTCCCTTAGGCCACTGGTGATAGAAAATCCTTTCAAAAAGTGGGGTCTTGATTTTATTGGCCCTATAAATCCCACATCTAGTGTAGGTCATACCTATATAATTACTACAATAGATTACTTCACTAAATGGGTGGAGGTGAAAGAAACTAAGAAGACTACTTCTCGACTGGTATGTGAATTCATTAAAGACAACATCCTAGTAAGCTTTGGTGTACTTGTCAAGTTAGTAATGGATAACGGTACATATTTTTCTTCTTTGGAGATTACTGAATTGTGTTTTGAGTATGGTATTTTGATCAACCATTCCTCTAATTATTTCCCTCAAGGAAATGCTCAAGCCGAGTCGAGTAACAAGAAATTGGTGAGTATCATGAAGAAACTTGTAGCAGATAACCAAAGATCCTAGCACAAGAAAATCCATGAAGCACTCTGGGCTGACAGTGTGACTCCCTAAAGAGAAATTGTTGTTTCTCCCTTTGAACTTATCTATGGGGTTCAAGCTATTCTTCCAACACCTTTGGATTTGGCTACCGGTAAGTTGGGAACAACAGTGGAAGATGGTATTTATAAAGATGGTTTAAAAAAGATAATCATGTACTTAAATAAGCTTGTAGAAGAAAGGGAGAAGATAGTAGATCATATCACATAGAACCAAATGTGTGTGAAGAATTTGTTTGATAAAAAAAGAAGACCTCAAAAATTCATGGAGGGAGATATGGTGTTGCTATGGGACAAATGCAAGGTGCCTAAAGGCATGCATGGAAAATTTGAAACATTATGGAAGGTATCCTTCAATATTCAACAAGTGTTTGAGAAAAATTCTTTCAAATTGACTCATCTAGATGGTGAAACACTACCCCTGACGTATAATGGTTAGGACTTGAAGTTGTACCAGATTTGAATAAAAAATAGGTAACCCCTGTATTGTGTATAGTTACATTTAGTTCCTTCTTTTGTTTTCCTTAGATAGGTTTCCTTTCTATCTTTCCCTTTCCATGTTTCTCTTTAGTTTTTTTGTATAGCCCCCTAGTTATGAGCCTTACAAAACTAGAGACTTGAGTTCCTTTCTTGGACATGGGAATGTCCAAGTCCCCAGACAGAGCCAGTTGTTTCCCCCTTTTTGTTCTTTAAATTCTTAAGGAAAAAATGGATGTTTTGTGTATTAGTAATAGTATTAAATCCCTTTTTTCAAATCTTAAGTCTAGGTCTAGAATTACCTTAAGCTAGGAGGACTTTATCAGATTTTCCCATACTGATTTCCCCTTTTTGTAAGCTAGGGGATTGTTATCAGATTCATGTTTTATGTGGGTAGGTTACTTCCCAAATCTGATAAAGGTCACTATTCATATTTTTCTGACAATGATTTTATGAGAATTTGATATGCTTAGCCTTGACACTTCAATTTTTCTTCTTGACGAAAAAATAGTTCTGAGCTTGTCCTCGATGGAAAATGAACACTCAAAGGCATTTTCTACCTAAGTGATTTAAGTGGTTAAGACAAGTGGTGACCATGGAGAATATTAATAAGTCTTGAAGACATCATTGTAGTTAGCTTTATCAGTTTAGGTGATAAAATGTAAATCTAAGGCCTCCTGGTAGAAAAATAGAAAATCACTTCTCCGATTATCCAAACAAGCGGGTTTCAACCTGCAAGGTGCATTTTCCATGAAATCATTATAAATAAGATTTTTTTAATAAGATTCAATTTGGCATGGATCTAATGCATGAAAGGAAGACAATAAAGCTATCACATGTCATAATAGCACTGTGAAAAGGATTAAAATTCTCTTGGCAAGTTTTTGTGTAGGGAGTACTCAAAAAGCATTTCTCCTCTAAAGGAGAAGAGAAAAATTAATTTTCCGCTACTCTCAGGAAGTTACCGTAACACCTACTTTGAGTGAAAAGTTTTTTTCTAACGGCCCGTAGAAGTGAGGAAATAAATTCAAATAAAGTTATTTTCTTTATAATGGACATTTTCATATTAATGAGCCTTCTTTCACTCGTGTGACATGGGAAGTAACTAATCAATGGTAAAAAGTTGGGATTTTATAAATTGAAGAAGTGTAATAAGCTAAGATTACCATTTGTGTGACTTACCTCCCTAAATTAAGCACTGACCCTACTGCTTTTTACCTGCATACTGTTGCGATAAGTTGTGTTGTCCAATTCAAGTTAACTTTAAATGGCCACCAGATTTACAGGATTTGACAGATTGAATGGTATTACAATTGAGTGGTATAAAATTTTAAACACCTCTCTGAAGTTCTTCGATATGTAGAGCTTCCATAACAGATTAAACATGGAGAGAATACATCCCATTACTCAGAAGCTAAAAGAGAGTGGGTTGGTGGAGGTTGTTGGCTTTCCTCTTATTGTTCAAGCTCAAGAGCTTATCCATGAATGTATATCTAGATACAATCTGGATACTAAGAAAATCCTCTTGCCATATTATACCATGTTGCTCTCTATTGATTAGGACTCCGTCCAGAACTACCTACAAATCCTAGAGCAAGCTAAGTATTCAGAGATGACATACAACTGAGCAGTTACTAAATTTTTGGTGAAAATGATGACATGGAGGAAGGAAATTTTGAAGTCCTTGTTCTAGAAATCAAAAGGCGCTAAAAGAAAACTGTCAAAGACACTATATGGCACAGACCTGAAGCCAAAAATCATAGATATGCTGGTATTACTCCATAGGATTCGAGGTGAGAGTGATGCACATAATTTTGTTGTGCATCATTTCTTTTTTGTCCAAGTGATATGCTCTTAGCACCATTTTATTGATTGGGCTCTCATGGTAAGTGAAAATCTTTCAAGTTCCCTCTGTAGAGCTAAGTATGCTAATGAATTTTACATGTCTTTGTTCTTGTTGTACATTCTAGCCACAATTCAAGTTTGGCCAAGGTTGCCTAGGCTAGATGAATTTTCAAATAATGTTAAAAGCTATGATTTCTTACCCTATTTACAATTGCATAATAGCTATGTTGAATATGTTAAAGTCAATGATGTGTTCATGATGAGGTTGTGTAGGGAATTGTAAGGTTTCTCAGAGCGGAGATTTTCTCCAGAAGCTATGACATTCATCAACCAAATTGCATGTTATTTTATCCAATTCACAAACTTCTCATATATTTGTCTTACAAGATTTGATGACTTCCCCTTGAAGCTGCCCATGTATCCTAATGATATGACTGTGTTGATCGAGGCAATAAGGCAAGTGGTGCAAGTGAAGCTAGTCTATGTGAGGACAAGAAATAAGGGTTATGACTTCCCCATGACAGTTCAACCCTACATTTGTGCATCTTGATCCAATACAAAGAACATGCTAACCACATTATCAAAGAATTTCCAATTGGAGACATATGATGTTTTGAGACCCCAATATGATCCTGTGAATTGTGCCATAGACTACTTGTAGATGGGTCATACAATCTATCACCTAGATGATATAGAGAACTATATGGCCAATTGCAAGGGTGAACTGGAGACTAGAAATAGGTTTAATGTGACGTTTATAGTTGAACAGATCCAAAGGATCAAAGTTAACGTCAGAGTTGAAGGTATTGAGGATGATGGGAAATATATGCATGATGACACATATTTGGAAAAGTTTAAGCACCTTGTTGTAAACTCTGAGCTCATACAAGGTCAAGTTATTGATGACTTGTAGATTTTAATGGATGGGATTTACAAGATAATAGAGGAGTGGGCCCAATGGATGATGGGAAGGTAAAGAAAATCAAAAAGGGCTCCTCTACCTCAACAAAATCCTATAGGAATAGCAGTGAATGCTCCTGCAATAGCTTTAGTAGTTACTTCTTCCATGGAAAGAGGATCAGCTCAACAAGTGGGTGGAGGTGATGAACCTCCTGAGAAAGAAATCCCACTAGAGAAAACATGTGAGGATGGCTCTCTTCCTATCATTTGTTCAAAAGAGAAATTAGCTGCTACGGAGTTAGTGAAGCCCATAGCTCAAGCCACTAGAACTGTGAAGACCAAGCCTCAAATTCTAGCTACCATTCTAGATGTCTACTCTCCCAGTTATTAGAAAATTACTTGTAGAAGAATTGGTTAATGCAATCAAAATTACCAGTGCTCAATCATGGATTGAGAACACTTTAGAGCACAAAAGAAAGAGAATTGAGGAAGGAGCTCTCAGCAAAGATACTCTTTCACAGGCTCTACAATCTAGTGCCACTGTGGGAAAGATGAAGAAATCCAAGATGCTATCTACTCTGGGTTGAGATCCAAAAATAGGGAACTTCACCATGGAGGTAGCAAAACCCACCAAGGAAGGTAGATTGAAGGACTTATCTATTTCTAACTTCGAGCTGCAATCATTTGATATGGGGTTGGCTCGTCATGATACAAAAGTAGATTGGTGGAAATCAACCAATGTGGTTATTGAGGAGGAGCTCGAGGATCTCAAAGATTCCAAGGTATGACTCAAGGAAGAGGTCAATGAATTGACCCACTATATTAAGCAATTAGTTACCCCAATCATGAGCATTCCTAGCTCCCAAGCTACTTTTGACCCTAGTATTCTAGAGAATCAAGCTATCATTGCTAAATTGCAAGAAGATAGATATTTTTGCCAAATTGACAAAAGGTGGGTTGAAAGGCTCAAATCTGAAGGGCTCAAAGAAATAGAAAAGTTGGGTAATAATATCCTTAGGCTAGAAAAAGAGAGAAACAATATTTAGAAGAACTTACAGACTCATAAAAGAAAGGAGTAAACTCTGAGCTCATACAAGGTCAAGTTATTGATGACTTGAAAATTTTAATGGATGGGATTTACAAGAGAATAGAGGAGTGGGCCCAATGGATGATGGGTGGGAAAAGAAAATTAGAAAAGGCTCCTTTGCCTCAATAAAATCCTACAGCAATAGCAGTGAATGCTCCTGCAATAGCTTTAGTAGCTACTTCTTCCATGGAAAAAGGATCAGCTCAACAAGCAGGTGGAGGTGATGAGCCTCCTGAGAAAGAAATCCTAGTAGAGAAAACATGTGAGAATAGCTCTCTTCCTATCATTAGTTTGAAAGAGAAATTGGTTGCTATGGAGTTAGTGAAGCCCATAGCTCAGGCCACTAGAACTATGAAGACCAAGCCTCAAATTTTGGATACCATTCTGGATGTCTACTCTCCCAGTTATTAGAAAATTACTTGTAGAAGAATTGGTTACTACAACCAAAATTACTAGCATCGAATCATGGATTCAGAACACTTTAGAGTGCAAAAGAAAGATAATTGAGGAAGGAGCTCCCAGCAAAGATACTCTTTCATAGGCTCTACAATCCGGTGCCACTGTGAGCAAGATGAAGAAAGCCAAGACATTGTCTACTCTAGGTCGAGATACAAAAAACAAGGCACTTCACCATGGACATAGTGAAACCAACCAAGGAAGGTAGGTTGAAGAACTTGTCTATTTCTGACTTTGAGCTGCAATCATTTGATATGGGGTTGGCTCGTCATGATACAAAAGTAGATTGGTGGAAATCAATCAATATGGTTATTGAAGAGAAGCTCAAGGATCACAAAGTTGCCAAGGTATGACTCAAGGTAGAGGTCAATGAATTGACCAATTATATTAAGCAATTAGTTACCCCAATCATGAGCATTCCTAGCTCCCAAGCTACTTTTGACCCCAGTATTGCTGACAATCAAGCTATCATTGCTATATTGCAAGAAGATAGACATTTTGACCAAATTGGCAAAAGGTGGGTTGAAAGGCTCAGATCTGAAGGGATCGAAGCAATAGCACAGTTGGGTAATAGTATCCTTGGGCTGGAAAAAGAGAGACAATATTCAGAAGAACTTATAGACTCTCATAACAGAAAGGAGTAAAAGTGAGAGCCGCATAGTGATGCTACACATAGTAGCCAAAATGAAGGTTAAAGAGGCGATAGAGGTCAAGATCCTACAGAAGGGGGGTGAGCCCATGATTGAATGGCTTCTAAGCCTATAATTTCAAGTTGAGATGATCATGCAGGCTGAAGAAGGATTACAGTAAATAGAGATCCAGATCAAAGAAGAGCAGAAAAGAGGCTTTGAACTACTCAAAGGTCTTCACACGGAGTCTTAGATGAGTGGTCAAGAGAAGGAATTGGTCAGCGTAGCCAACATGCAAAAATCATTCTCTGAATATATAGAGAAGCTGACAAAGAAGTCTTCTTTCCACCTAGATAAAGTACCAGAACTTCAAAAATTGGGAGGATGCATATACAAAGCCATTGAAGAATTGTTAGATTAGGTAGATGCAGTGAAGACCTTGCACAAAGAGCATTCGCGATGGCTAGTCAGATATACCAATGTCCTTATTAATAGACATGATGAAATTTTTCCAATCATTGCAGCCATTACTGCCTATAAGGAGAACTTAGATAAGGAGAAAAATCCAAAGACATAAATGTAATTTTCCCTTATGCTAAGTATTTGATAAAATTTTGTAATCAATAATGTTCATTTATCATTTATCATTGTTTTTTTGGTTAGAGAGGTTAAATCATTTCAGTTTTACTTTTTGTAATGGTCAAACTCTAGTTTCTATATGTACTATTCTGAAAATCAATGGAAGGGTCGGCTAAATTTTGGGTGTAAAGAACTTCATTTTGCTGAGGGGTAAAAGCACAAAGCTGTGTCATGTTTCAGGACAACTTATCAGCACAGCTGAATTTGAGTATTTCTAACTAAAATTATTTTTTGTCAAGCATATGGTCTAGCTAGATTCATTCTAGCTAAGTTAGATAAGTTCTTCACCTTTTCCAATTGGAAATATCTATTAAATGCATGTTTTATAACAATTACTAAAGAAATAAAATTATTTTAGAAAAGTGACGTTTCAATAACTCTTACTCTTTTTAATGATATTTTTTTACAAATATAAAAATACCCTTTTTTAGAGCACAGAGTCAAGATTATCATCATATAATTTTTATAGTATTTTAATTAGATCTAATATATTATAATTTCAAAATACTACAAGTAGGTATTTTAACATTCGAGAACAAGATGCTTCAAAAATAGAAAAAAATAGTAAAGCTTATCAAAAAAATTGAAAATTTATATTTAACACTAGAGGAGAGAGTTATCTTCAAGAGTATGTAATTTATTTTTTGAATGGTGTAGATTTGATAGGGGAAATTTGACGCGAGATGAAAACTGTCGATTTCAGGTATGTTCGACTGTGAGTAGTTATAACAGAGAAAATATACATTGAAAACTAATTTTTCTTCTTTTTTGCACTAGCTATACATTTTATCTATGACATATTTTGAAATCAAAGGAAAAAGAGATTATTTGCATATACTTTTTTGGTGCGGACAAGACCCTCATTTTTCAGCATTTTTCATCAAGTAAAAAATGGACTTAAAAAATTTTAAAACTATGTGAATTCTTGTTCAAAAAAAATTAAAAAAATTATAGCCATAAACTTCATCCACTTTTACACGTTTCATTAGTTTACATCATCTCCAAATTTTAAACATAAATGTCATTTTTATGTCATTAAAGTTAAAATTTTTGTGTGTTGTTGACCTTTTCCTTTATAAAAGTGTGACACAGCTTTGTACTTTTACCCTGAGTCAAAATTGTTATGTTTTAATGCCAATGCTTTAACCATTCCTTCACATCTATCTTTATGTTAACTAGGACATCTCTTCTTTCTGAGCTTTTCATTTTATGATCGAATCTAAAATATTGTATTAAAGACTTGATATAATTAATTAAACAGAAGATTTGAGTGTTGTTCAGAATCTTAAGTGAAGTTCTTGTAGATATTTTGGATAGATTAAGTGTCGTGGTGTTTTCATCAATCATTCAATCTACATTTGTATGATCATTATTTATTATTGCATTACCAATTTTAGGAGCTTGTATGATTTATAAGTTCTTGAGGTTGGCTAGATTTAGGGTTAATTTGGTTTGCCTGAGCTAGTTCTTCTCTAAGCCTAGCTATGATTGCCTCTCATGTTCTCGGGTTAAGAACATACCCCATTAGATTAGGAAAGAATAAAATTCATTGAAGATCAATTACTTAAGGGAGTTGTACCTACAAATTCAGAGGGAAATCAGTTACATTTCCCAATTGTTGTATTAGATTGTTTCTTTAATACTTGGGTAATTAAGAGTTAATTTTAAAAAAGAACAATCTATTTACCAACATATTTTTGGTGACTTTTCTAGGTAGAGAAACAGTCGATAGACCAAAAGTGATATCATGAGGAAAGATGGTGCTTCCCCATGAGAACGTGATTCCTGTGCTTCAACCAATTCTTGGATTTCAAGATGATCCAGAGGACATTATTTCATCGTTGAATACTTTTTTTTAGAGATATAGAAGAAATTTTGAGCATTATAGAAATGTCATCCAAGTGCTTGAACAAGAAGAAGCTAGAGCCGAAGCACTTGAAAGAGCCATCCAAAGGAGAAATCTAAAAAGGGCATAATGCAGAGCAGAGCATGAAGCTAGAATGCAAAATTAAATTGATCCCTTGGAGCCTATAATATTTTTTAGAAGTGCAAGAAAATAGGGTGGTATAGGCACAATCTTTGAAAGACTTGCATAGATTGATTTTTCCCTGCTTGAAGTACCTCGCCGAAGGAACAAAGACATTAAGAGAAAAAGTAGACCTCCTTTACCTCCCAAACAATCAACCCCCTTGTCCACTACCTATCAAGTGCTAACCCTGCATGGAGTAGTTGCTCCTCCTATTGTAAACCTAACACCTTATCTACCTCAAATAGTCATGGTAGTTCCTTGGGCCTCCATAGTTGGTCCATTGCAGTTAGTGGAATATAATCCACTTCTCACTGGATCGAGGAAGAATTTTCCCAAATTCTCTGGAGATGGAAAAGTTCCCATAGATAAATACATTTATGCTTTCTTTTCATCCATTAATATCCTAGCAATACATGAGGAAGATGTTGCAGTCAGGTTATTTGTTGAGACTCTAATTGAAGTTGCAGTAGATTGGTTTCATCACTTGCCTGATTCTTCTATTATGGATTGGGCTTCTATGAGAGTGGCATTTTAAAGAAGATTTAAAACTGTTGAAGATGAACATGATTTGTTAATGTAGTTGAATTCTATTATAAAAGAGCCTTCTATAAGCATGAGGTATTTTGTTGCCAAATTTAATAAGCTTTTTAACCGTATTCCAGTAGCTAATCAACCTACTCCATGTAATTTGAAGACATTTTTCATAAATGCTATGCCACCAAATATCTTCTATGACTTAAGAAGGGAAAACCCAACAAAATTGGATATTGCACAGAGAACTGTTGTGGAGTTAGAAGATCACATGATTTTGACAGGGAAGTGGAAAAGAGAAATACCAACTAGGGCTAGTACTAGCAATACTACATCATTAGAAGAGATGATCCAAAAGTTATCTAATGAGTTTATTTCCTTCAAAAGACAAATTTCTAGATTTAATAATCCTTACTAGCAGAATTTTCAAGACTGACCTGGAAGAAATAATGACACGAGAAATACTGATGGAAAAACATTATAATTTCCTACTCTGCAACAGAGACTAGCCATAGAAGCTCCTCCCAAAAGAGGAAACATGTTTGCATTTCATCTAATGACAGACCATGATGGAGAAATTTTCCCGGATGTAGCTTGTCCCTGGCAGATGCATTAAGCACATGAATGGAATGCCACAACATCTTGCTTTGAACTAGATTCATACTCACAAGGGGACTCTAGAAATTTATATTTAGAGTATGACTTAGATTTAGAGCAAGTTGTTGCATGTTATGCTACCATAGATGGAACTTCTTATGCAGTTTGGACCTAGAGTAAAAAAGATAAGGTTTCTATTTCCACAACTTCACCAAAAAATAATGAAGCATCTTCTTCTTGCTCCAAAGATGCCAATCAAGGAGTGAAGATTCTACCACCAAGTAAGGAAAAAAATTCTTTCAACATTATTCAATTTTGTAAAGACTCCAGAATTGAGATTTCCCCTATAGACTATCTTAAATCCAATCTCGTAGAATTGCAAAAATTAGTTGACAATTGTAAAGGTGGGAATCATAATTTAAATCCAAATGTTATGATTTCAACAGAAGGTGAGTCCATGTATTTGAGCAAGGAGAGCCATCCGGTCTTGCTACTTTCTCAGGTCAAAAGCCAGACCCATTCTATGTATCATTATATATTAATGGGTGTATGTTAAGTAATTGTATAATTGACTCTGGTGCCTCAGACAATGTAATGCCATCAGCTGTAGCAAAGGCTTTAGGTCTCACTCTCACTAAAGCCCATGGTAGATGTTTTTTCCATGGATGCTAAACAGCTCCCCTTGCTTGGGCAAATCAAAGATGCTTAAGTAGCTTTAGAAACACACCCTGAGAAGAAAATGTTGTTAACCATCTTAGTTGCTGATATACTTGCTAGTTATGGTTTTTTGTTAAGCAGAAGTTTTTGCAAAGATCTAGGAGGTGAGATAAAACTAGATTGGTCTTAGGCTTTGATCCTAGTAGGAAGCAAAAAGATAAAGTTGGATCCCGAAGAGAAAGAAAAGTTCACAGTGCTAAAATCTGATGACCCTAAAGCCCAAATTCTATATCAAGAATCAGAATTTGGAAACTAAATGCTATTTACAGATGATCACAATGAAGAACCTAAATTTGGAAAAGAAGAAAATCAGTCCTCCGTTGAAGGAATGACACCACAAATTTGGACTCTTGAGTTTGATGGTAGCTGCGCATCGTCAGGATTTGGTGCAGGAGTAGTTCTAATATCACCAAATGGACATTGTGAGCCCATGGCTTATAAATTGGAGTTTGGAAACACCAATAACACAACTGAATATGAGGCCTTTCTGTTAGGAATTATTTCTTTGAAAGAAAAAGGTGTGAAAATCTTAGGAGCTCTAGGAAATACTAAGTTAATTGTACACCAAGCTCAAAATCAATATTTTGTCAAGAACCATAGATTAAAAAACTACAAGAATAGGGTATGGGATGAAATCGAAGCCCTAGATTCCTTATCTATTGAGTCCATTCCAAGAGACTTAAATTCCAAAGCAAACTCTTTAGCAGTATCAGCTTCATTATTCCTCCCTCACCCAGATTTTAGAGATAAGAACTATCAAATAGAAGTTTTATATAGACCATTTGTACTTGGCAATGTTGAAAATTGGTAGGTGTTTAAAGATGACAAGAATCTTCTTCTCTTTTTGGAGAGTGGAGGTGATTTTCACAAGGATTTTCCTTGTAGTCGTAAAGGAGATTGTCATGAAAAACAAAAGAAAGATAATTCAAGGATTGTCCCACTGCAAGGTAATATAATTCCTCCTCACCTGATCACTCTTGAAAAAAATTTCAATAGGCATGATACTTTTGTTAAAAAGAAGAGGACTAAGATAGGTCCTACTAGTGGTGAATATGAGGGAATAAACATTGGGAGTGAAAAAGACCCTAAGATGATAAATGTTAGGAAATGCTACACCGAAGAAGAGAGAAAAGAAGCTAGAAAACTTTTCCTTGAAAATCATGTTTTCGCATGGAGTTATGAAGACTTAAAGAGTTTTATGAATGGGAAATTCAAACACCAAATTCCCTTAAAGCCTGATATTGTCCCATTCAGGTAGAAATAAATGAATTACAATCCCAAGGTTGTTGATGCTATATTTAGGGAAGTTGATTATATGCTTAAGGCTAGGATCATTTATCCTATCCATCAGTCCACCTAGGTGGCAAACATAGTGCTTGTGAGAAAGAAAAATGGGGAAACAATAATCTACATGGACTTCAAAAACCTTAAGTGGGATTCCTTGAAAGATAATTATGCTCTTCCCAACATGGATCACCTATTGCAGATCATAGCTGGAGTTGGGATGATGTCCATGTTGGACGGCTTCTCAAGCTATAATCAAATAGAAGTGGAGAAAGAGAACCAACACAAAATGTCCTTTAGTACTCCATGGGGTATGTTTTCTTATTATAGAATGTCATTCGGATTAATCAATATTGGGGCTACCTTTCAGAGAGGTACGGATCTTTCTTTCGGTGATATGAAAAATAAGATAATTGGTATTTATCTGGATGACCTTTTAGTGTTTTCTATAAGAAGGGTAGATCACATAAAGGATTTGAGGAAGGTATTGAAAAGATGCAGAGAACATGGGATTTCCTTGAATCCCAAGAAATCAGTCTTTTGTGTGACTGAAGGGAAGTTACTGGGTCACATTGTTTCCCAGGAAGGTATAAGAATTGACCTAGAATGGGTTAGAGCAATTCAGAAACCTAGCCTACTAGTAAATAAGACTAGAGTAAAATCATTTTTCTATCAAGTGAATTTCCTCGGGAGGTTTGTTCCAGATTTTTCAGAAATTACTAAATGCATAGTTGATATGATGAAGGAGAATTCAACTTTTAATTGGAATGATCCTCTCAAGAAAGCTTTCAAGAATATTAAGAATGACATAGCCAATGCTCCAATTTTATGCCATCTAGACTAAAAGAAGGATTTCATAATCTATTGTTACTCCTCTAAGCATACCCTATCAAGTATTCTCATGCAAGAAAATGAGGAAGGAATTCAAGCTCCTATAGCCTTTATGAGAACACCATTTTTTTTCTATTGAGAATATAGAATCAACTGGTTACATCAGAGTTTGACTGTCATCAATACATCAGTATACATATTATATATGTAAGGGAATACATCAGGATGTACAGTGTACCAAATGTGCAATATAACAGATATATATGTCTATACAACATATTCACTTTTCTATTCAAAAAATACTAGGATCAAAAAAAGGTTTCAGTTTCAAAATGCTGCAATAGTCTTTATTATTCCCATCCATCTTCTTGTTCCTACTCTTCTCTCTGGCTATGATGATTGAGACTCTAGTGATCCTCATTTCTAGTATTAGGTTCTTCTTCATTAGGATCCTCTGTTGTGTCCTCTCTTGTATTACCTCTTCTGATTTCCTAAGGTACCATCATATTTCCTTCATCAGCAACTATTGTGATATTGACAGAGTGTTCATTATTCTTTTGACCTTCTACTTGCATCATCCCATGTTCATTTACTATCTAGATATCTTTAGCATAGAGAATGGTGACTCCTTCCTCTATCAAGCTTTGGAATCTCTCCCTTGAAATCTGGATGGTGAGAGAAACCTAAGACATGATAGTGAAATGTGTGAGTTTATAATTAAACTCGGTAAGATCCCTCTTCTTGTCCTAGAAAATCTCCTCATTTCTCTATCTCCAAATAAACCAAAGCACCTCAGTAGTAACAGTAATCCAAAAATCATTAAGCTTGCAATCAAATTTATCCACATAACCCACCAAGACTTCATGCCAGGACAAGCTAGACTCAAAAAATCAAAACCAAAAATAGAAGACCACACTTTAATAGCCCACAGACATTTGAAAAATAAATGCTCATAAGACTTAGTACATTTAAAAATAGAGCACAAAATGGTATTCCTAGAACCCTGAGACACATAGTAACCAATAGCATGTTTTTTCAATAGAAAAATCCACTTAAAACAAACATTTTTGGGCTCCACATGAGAATACCATAACAGTTCAAAGATTAAGTGCCACTTATTGCTAAACCAATTCAGACTCTAGACTCGATTAATTTCATTAAAAATTTTATTACTGTCACTCATCATATTATAAATTTCCTTGCAAGAAAAATTCCCCAGTGTGGTACCATCTTTCCATTTAATAAGTTCAGGGTTGTGATAGGATGAAATGCATTTGCCCGAAAACCAGCTACCATGGCCTTAGCCATGAGTGTGTATGTTTTCTTCTTGGAGGATGGAATGTCAAATTTACTACTTAACTCTGCCTAGGAAGAAATCTTGTTATCAACAATAATATCATTGATGTATGAAATGCCTTTCTTGTTCCATCTTTTAGCTGAGCAACATTGGGTGAGAGCAAGTGGTTTATCATTTAGATAAATCCCCCACCAAATAGAACGGTCAATTACAGCAAAATATGGATTCCTCCCTACAACACCTCTGGAACATAGTAATCATTTAATGTCCTTCCAAGCCTTCCACAGAGCAGAGAATATCCTAGAGCCAAAAACCTTCACATCAAAGTCACCTAAAAAAATGTCAATAAAAGGGATATCATCCCATGTTTTGCCCTTTTTAATGACAGACCTAACAACATTATTTCTTATTAATACTTTCCAAGGTTCATTTCCCTCTATAGCTTTAATAAGCCATTTTGAGATTAGAGCCCTACCTTGTTTTTTCAGATCTTTAATACCCAGTCCACCCAGATTCTTTGGGGTACAACACCACTCCCACTTGACATTATGTCTCTTCCTATTTCTGACACCATCAAACCATAAAACATCCCTCAAGATCTTCTCCAACTTATTTGTTTGAGTATTAGAAAATAGCCATGTAGAGGCATAGTATATTGCATGCAAAGAAAGAACTTTCTGAACTAGCTGAAGTCTTCCTGCAAGAGAAAGCATATGATTTTTCCACTTGATGTGTTTTCTTTCAACTTTTTTAAAGATCCAACTCCACATATCATTCATTGAGGGGTCAAGAGCAAACGGTATTCCCAAATATCTCACAATAGTATTAGGGCCTGACCATTGCCATCCTTTCCCCTCAAGCCAAGTGGGAGGGGTGTTATCCCATCCAAGAATAAGAGATTTATGAGGGGAAATCTTAGCACTAGAGGCTTTGCAAAACAATTCAATTCTGCATACAATTCTATTAAAGTTATTTTCATCAAGATCAACAAACAAAGTTGTATCATCTGCAAACTGCTCAATCAGGAGATCTTCATTATTAGGCAAGGAGATACCTTTAATAGGAGGGCCAAATTTAGTGGCCTTGAGAATATATGTCATAGCATCTACAGTAATAACATACAGAGCAAGAGCTAAGGGGCATCCCTATCTAATAGATCTTCCTAAGGGAATGGATTCCAAGATCTCACCATTAATCTCAATGCTAGTATTAGAGTCTTTGAACAAAATCTTGACTCAATTTCAAAAGTATTCAGGGAACCCAAACAGTTTAAGAATAGCAATAACAATTTTCCACTCAATTCTATCATATGCCTTCTCAAAATCTAGAAGTATCATGGCTGCATTTTGTTCATCAACTTTTGCCCAATGCATTGCTTCCCAGCTGGTAATAAGGTTTTCTAGAATAAATCTGCCTTTGATGAATCCAGTCTGAGTCACTGAGATAATGTCATTTAACACTTTAGCAATCCTGTTAGCCAATAGTTTGGCAATAATTTTATAACATATGTTTAGAAGGGTGATTGGCCTCCAATTTTTCACCTAGGTTTTATCTCCCTCTTTAGGCAAGAGTTTCATTAGTCCTTTATTAATTTTTTCACCAAGGGTCCCCTTGTCAACTGCAAATTGATAGACTTCAAATAATTCACTAGATATCCATTCTTTGTTTGTTTTGTAGAATTCAACCGATAGGCCATCTATCCCAGGTGACTTTCCATTGGCTAATGATGAGATGGCATCTTCAATTTTCTGAATAGAAATTTCTTTCCCTAGCATAGTACTCTGTTCTTTGTTAATCTTGGATGGGATAATACTGATACACTAATTCATGCATAGTTGACTACCTTCATCATGTTCTGAGGTGAAAAGATTTTTATAAAATTCAACAAATGTGAGCATGATTTCCTTATTGCAAGTGTTGATTCCTCTATCAGTTTGAATGCTTGTAATCTCTTCTCTACATTGCTTTTCCCTAATGATATTAAGAAAGTATTTAGACCCCCTATCTCCATCTTTAATCCAATTAGCTTTAGCTCTAATTTTTTGTCCCTAAATCTTGTACTGTTGAAGAACCCTAAGTTTTCCTTTGGTATCACAAAGCATTTTTTCTAACTTCTCATCATTACCTTTATTTTGCAATTTAGTTTCAATTTCTAGGAGATGGGAGTTGAGTTTTTTCTCTTCCTGATTCCTGTCTTTAGCTTCTTTTTTACCAATAGTTTGAAACAACTTCCTCCAAGATTCAACCAGCTGATCCCATTTTTCAATAGGTGAGCTATTATTACTCCAAAATTTGGAGAGGACAGTGACCATATGGAGGGCATCCAGGTTGTCATGGTTATTTAATAGTGTCGTATTGATTTAAATAGGGTTTTCTTGCAGGATTTTTCAACTTGATGCCCCTCCTTAATACAAATATTCACACAAATAGGAGAATGATCAAACATGCTGGCAGGGACCACATTAATAGGGTATTGACCAACCTTTTGAATGGTACTCATTTCATGCTTATTGATATAAACCCTATCAAGTTTGCAATAAATTCTAGCTTTATTAGCTTGGTTATTGCACCATGTATACCAAATTCCTTCATGCCCTCCTTTGAGTCTAGTCATTGGATCATTAATGCCAAATGTTCTCTTAAATCTATTCCAGAAGAATTGTTCATTACTCTTCCATTCAAATTTTCCACCTCCTATTTTATCCTTCGGGCATTCTACCATATTGAAATCTCCTACGAAGATCCACTTTATCTTAGGAAGATTGTTGGCAAGCCATTCCTACAACTTAGTCCTCTCCCTATAATCATTCCAAGCATAAATGTTGCAAATGCCTATCTCACTTTCATCATGTTTAATGATGATCTATATTTCTCTATTACAAGGAGAGATTCCACTGTCTGTAATTTTCTTTTCCCATGTGGAATTGATTAAGATTGCTACTCCTCCCTTGCCTCTACCATGATTTGAATAATAGCATCTAGCTTTACCCCAAATGAATTTCAATATATTAAAATCTTGATACCCATTGATTTTAATCTCTTGTAAGAAAACAATATCTTTGCCACTTAAACTATTGCACCATCTTCTAGCTATATATTTCCTATCTAAGATTTCTAACCCTCTAACATTCCAGCTATGAATTTGTACCTTCATGATTAACATTTAGAGGGGGGATTAATCTTGCATAATCTGGAAAAACAATCTGGCATATCATTCCCTTTTGTCTTGTTATTTCTCTCCTTATTTTTTAAACTGTTACTTCTCTCATATGTTTTCCTTTTCTTTTTTTTTTGCAATTACCTCAGTGAATCCTTCACCACTACTCCCATCTTCCTCCATATTCCTAGCCTCTGAGGCTAGCTCTCTACTCTGAGGAGGAAGGATATCAACTAAGGGGGGATTACTATGTTCCAGAGGTGATGGAGGGGGGATGCTAACATTTCCTACCTGGGTACCATTTTTTGTTTTTTCCAAGGCAATCTGTTGTGCATTTTTTATGCTGCTATTGCCATCATTTTTTGACCTTGGCACCGGGATATACAGGGGAGTCAAGGTAATGTTATGGTTTGGAATGGAGGAAGAGGTAGGTCTAACTTCATATTCTCCCTCAAACAAGGGGTTATTCAAAGTTACAAACCCATCAACTTGAGTTTCTACAGTGTCTGAGGATGGGGCTGGATTGGTTTTACAATTATTCTTTTCGGTACTGGCAGGATGGAAATCTTTGGAGATGTTTTTTAACAAGGGGCACTCTTTTTTACTATGCCCATTACATTTACAGTGGAAGCAAGCACCAATATCCCCTAGTTTATTAATCTTCCAAACATAGGGGTCTCCTTCGAGATTAACAGAGATATTTTTTGGGAAAGGGGTTCCAGGGGTCGGAGTGAGAAGAACACGAGCATTAAGATGAGGGAGGGTGATTTTTGTTTCTTCAATCTACAAAACTGACCTGAGGGGTTTAAGAATCTGGGAAAGAAATGGCCAAAATTTGGGCTGGACTCCAAGAATTTCAACCCAAAACAAAGAGGCCTGGTATACTACATCCTTGGTTTTACCTTTGGGTGACCATGGTAAGGCTCTAAAAATTGTTTGCCCTACATTCCAAAAGCTTTTTTTTAACACCTTCTCCTGCATAGCATGGTTCTTAAAGAAAATGACAAAGAGACCTTTTTGTATCATTCTACTGAAATTAACAACAATGCTGAGCTTCTTCCCCCAAACATTGTTAATCCAATCATCCAAAAATTTGTGCGCAGGAAGAAACTTAACATCCATACAAACAAAGAAAATAGCAATGCTTTTCAATCTAGTTTGTTCACCCTTAATGGCCTTCACCATATCAACATTTAGAATCAAAGAAAGAGTGTTGCTAGGAAGATAAGGGACCTTACCTTCTCCTCCAATGTCATTATTGGAACTACCTAGACCAATGGTGGAATCTCATCAATTTCCATTAGTGTGGCCTCCTCGAGAGCCATTATCTTCTTCCCTGAAGGAGCATTCAAAAATTGCAGAATGAGGACATCTACTAGTATTCCCATTAGCCACCACATCTTTAAATGAAGGTTTATTGCCACCCTCATCACAAAAATTATTACCACCATCATCACTTTGCATGGCCTCTCTCAGCTTTGTTGTGCCATCATCAATGTCATCCTTCCCCTTCTCTCTAGAACCCTCATCCATGAAGAGAGCCTTGTCCATGAGCCAAACAGCTGAGCCCTAAGCAGTACAAAACCAAGGACAAATAGCAACCACGGGAGCCCAACAAGGAAAAACCTACAAAACCAAGCAAAAAAAAAATAGAGAGTAAAAGAAACACAAAACAATGAGGGCACGCGACAGCACAGCATGGAGTGACAAGACCGCTCACACAGGGAGTGCTCGTAGGTAGGACATGCAACAATTCAGAAAGTGCCCACTTGCAGAGCACTCACCAACCTCTCCAAATCTCTTTTATTTCGAAACTTAATTCTTTCCAGATACATACCTTTATGAGAACACCATTGAAAAATCATGAGTTGAAATATTCTCAGGTCGAGAAACATGCATTTTTCATGGAGAAGGCTTTAAAGAATTTTCATTTCTATATTTTACATTCTCACTCTTTTGTATATGTGCCTGACATAGTAGTAAAAATCATCTTGACTCAACCAGATGTGGGGTGTAATAATAGAGGAGCATGGGTGGAAAAGACACAGGAGTATGACATAGAGATAAAACACACCCAATTTGTAATGGGAAATGCATTGTATAAGGAAATGGCAAAAAACCAAGTAGATGAAGCTCCTAAAGAAAAAAAATTTTGTTTCAACGGTGAGTATGCAAGACCCTTGGTTCAAAAATATTGTATATTTTCTAACATATGGTGAGTGTCCTGAAGGATTGACTACAAAGAAAAGAAGAGATTTGAAGTTGAAGGCTTCAAAATATGTCATTTGGGAAGATAGGTTGTATAAAGATCAATTGAGGGGACCTTTCTTAAATGTGTTGACAAACAACAACAGAGAAATTATTTAAGGTGTTTCACAATGAAGCTTGCGGAGGACATTTTTCTTGTCAGTTACTGCATTTATGATATTAAGATAGTGTTACTATTGGCTGGGAATGTTCAAAGATGCCTACCATTGGGTGGTAAGATGTGAGAAATGCAAAATGTTTACTGGAAAGCCTCCGCTAGCGGCACTTCCCCTTAGGCCATTGGTGATTGAAACTCCTTTCAAAGGACCGGGTCTTGATTTTATTGGCCCTATAAATCCTACATCTAGTGAGGTCACACCTATATAATTACTATGACAAATTACTTCACTAAATGGGTGGAGGAAAAAGTAACTAAGAAGACTACTTCTGGAGTGGTATGTGAATTCATTAAATAAAACATCCTAGTAAGGGTTGGCATACTTATCAAGTTAGTAATGGATAATGCTACATATTTTTTTCTTTGGAGATTACTGAATTATGTTTCAAGTATGGTATTTCAATCAGCCATTCCTCTAATTATTTCCCTCAAGGAAAAGCTCAAGCCTAGTCGAGTAACAAGAACTTGGTGAGTATTGTGAAGAAACTTGTAGCAGATAACCAAAGATCCTGGCACAAGAAAATCCATGAAGCACTTTGGCCTGACAAGGTGACTCCCAAAAGAGAAATTGGTGTTTCTCCCTTTGAACATGTCTATGGGGTTCAAGCTATTCTTCCAACACCTTTGGATTTGGCTACCTACAAGTTGGGAACAATAGTGGAAGATGGTATTTATAAAGATGGTTTAGAAAAGAGAATCATGTACTTAAATAAGCTCAAAGAAGAAAGGGAGAAGATAGTAGATCATATCACATAGCCCCAAGTGCGTGTGAAGAATTTGTTTGATAAAAAAAGTAGACCTCGTAAATTCATGGAGGGATATATGGTGTTGCTATGGGACAAATGCAAGGCACCTAAAGGCATGCATGGAAAATTTGAAACATTATGGACAGGACCATTAAAGATTCAGCAAGCGTTTGAAAAAAATTCTTTCAAATTGACTTATTTGGATGGTGAAACACTACCCTTGAGGTACAATGGTCAGGACTTGAAGTTATACCAGATTTGAATTGAAATAGGTAACCATTGTATTATGTATAGTTATGTTAGTTCCTGCTTTTGTTTTCCTTAGATAGGTTTCCTTTCTACCTTTTCCTTTATGTGTTTTCCTTTAGTTTTTTTGTGTAGCCCCCTTTTTATGACCCTTGCAAAACCAGAGACTTGAGTTCCTTGCTTGGACATGGAATGTCCAAGTCCCCAAACAAAGCTAGTTGTTGCCCCATTTTTGTTCTCTAAATTCTTAAGGAAAAAATGGATGTTTTGTGTATTAGTAATGGTATTAAATCCCTTTTTGTAAATCTTAAGTCTAGGTCCAAAATTACCTCAAGCTAGGAGGCCTTTATCAAATTTTCCAAAACTGATTTCCCCTTTTTGTAAGTCGAGGGATTGTTATAAAATTCATGTTTTATGTGGGTAGGTTAGTTCCCAAATCCGATAAAGTTCATGATTCTTATTTTTCTAACAATTATTTTATGAGAATTTGATATGCTTAGCCTTGACACTTCAATTTTTCTTCTTGGTAGAAAAATAGTTCTGAGCTTCTCCTCGACAAAAAATGAACCCTCAAAGGCATTTTCCACCTAAGTGATTTAAGTGGTTAAAAAAAGTAAGTGGTGACCATGGAGAATATTAATAATTCTTGAAGACATAATTGGAGTTAGTGTTCTCGGTTTGGGTGACAAAACGTAAATCTAAGGCCTCCAGGCAGAAAAATAGAAAATCACTTCTCCTATTATCCAAACAAACAGGTTTCGACCTACAAGATGCATTTTTTGCCAAATCATTATAAACAAGAATTTTTTAACTAGATTCAATCTGGCATAGATCTAATGCATGAAAGGAAGACAATAAAGTTGTCACATGTCATATTAGCACTATGAAAAGGATTAAAATGCTCTTGGCAAATTTTTGTGTAGGGAGTACTCAAAAAGCATTTCTCCTCTAAAGTAGAAGTGGAAAAGTAATTTTCCACTACTCAGTAGAAGTTACTGTTACACCTACTCTGAGTGAAAAGTTGTTTTCTAACAGCCCATAGAAGTGGGGAAATAAATTCAAATAAAGTCATTTTCTTTATAACAGACATTTTCAAATTAATTAGCCTTCTTTCACTCGTGTGATGCGGGGAAGTAACTAATCAATGGTAAAAAGCTAGGAGTTTATAAATTGAAGAAGTGTAATAAGCTCAGATTACCATTTGTCTACCTTACCTCCCTGAATTAAGCACTGACCCTACTATGATGCCCAGAGAAAGCTGAGTATTCAGAGATGACATACAACTAAGAAGTTACTGAATTTGTGGCAAAAAAGATGACATGGAGGAAGGAAATTTTGATGTCTAGGTTCCAGAAACCCAGACGCGCTAAGAGAAAATTTCCTAAGACACTGTATGGAATAGACCTGAAGCCAAAAATCATAGATATCCTAGTATTAATCCACAAGATTCGAGGTGAGAGTGATGCACTTAATTTTATTGTGCATCATTTCTTTTTTGTCCAAGTGATATTCTCTTAGCACCATTTCATTGATTGGACTCTTATGGTAAGTGAAAATATTCAAGTGCCCTCAAGTAGAGCTAAGTATGATAATGAATTTTACATGTCTTCATTCTTCTTTTACATTCTAGCCACAATTCAAGTTTGGTCAGGGCTGCCTAGGCTAGAAGAATTTTTGGATAATGTTAAAAGCTATGAGTTCTTCCCCTATTTACAATTGCATAACAGCTATGCTGAATATGTTAAAGTCAATGATGCATTCATGATGAGGTTGTGCAGGGAATTACAAGGTTTCCTGAAAAGGATATTTTCTCCAGAAGCTATGACATTTGTCAGCCAATTTGGATATTATTTTATCCAATTTGCAAACTTCTCATATATTCATCTTGCAAGATTTGATGACTTCCCCTTGAAGTTGCCTAGGTATCCTGATGATATGATTGTGTTGGTCAAGGTGATAAGGTAAGTGGTGCAAGTGAACTTGGTCTGTGAGAGTGCAAGAAAGAAGGGTTATGACTTCCCCGTGACCAATGGAGCCTATAGCTGTGCATCTCAGTCCAATGCAAAGAACATGCTAAGCACATTCTCAAAGAAGTTCAAATTGGAGACATATGATGTTTTGAGACCCCAATATGATCCTGTGAATTATGCCAGGGACTACTTGTAGATGGGTCATGCAATCTATCACCTAGATGATATAGAGGACTATTGGGCCAATTGCAAGGATGAGCTAGAGACTAGGGATAGGTTTAATGTGAGGTTAATAGTTGAACAGAGCCAAAGGTTCAAAGTTAACATTGCAGTTGAAGGTATTGAGGATGATGGGAAATATATGCATGATGACACATATTTGGAAAAGTTTAAGCACCTTGTTGTAAACTCTGAGCTCATACAAGGTCAATTTATTGATGACTTGCAGATTTTAATGGATGGGATTTACAAGAGAATAGAGTGAGCCCTATGGATGATGGGAAGGAAAGAAGATTAGATAAGGCTCCCCAACCTCAAAAAAATCCCACAGCAATAGTAGTGAATGCTCCTACAATAGCTTCAATAGCTACTTCTTCCATGGAAAAAGGATCAGCTCAACAAGTGGGTGGAGGTGTTGAACCTCCTGAGAAAGAAATCCCACTAGAGAAAACATGTGACGATGGCTCTCTTCCTATCATTGGTTTAATAAAGAAAGTGGCTGCTACATAGTTAGTGAAGCCTACAGTTCAACCCATTAGAATAGTGAAGACCAAGCCTCAAATTCTGGCTACCATTCTGGATGTGCAGGGTGACACTTCAATACAAGATCATCCAGTTATAGATGTGGGTGAAGAAAGTTCTAGCATTTCAGCCACTAAATCAGATGTAGAGGCTGATAAGAAAGTGAAGGATACCCAGGCTCCTAAAGAGATTATCTCATCATCAACTCCAACAAATCCATTCACCTCCAAGCCAACGTCTAGTCCCCCAATTATCAAAAAATTATTGTAGAAGAATCGGTTACTGCAACCAAATTACCAGCGCTAAATCATGGATTGAGAACACTTTAGAGCGCAAAAGAAAGAGAATTGAGGAAGGAGCTCCTAGCAAAGATACTCTTTCATAGGCTCTAAAATCTGGTGCCAGTGTGAGAAAGATGATGAAAACAAAGAAAGCCAAGATGTTGTCTACTCTGGGTCGAGATCTAGAAATGGAGAACTTCACCATAGAAGTAGCGAAACCCACCAAGGAAGGCAGGTTGAAGGACTTGTCTATTTTTTACTTTGAGCTGCAATCATTTGATATGGGGTTGGCTCATTATGATACAAAAGTAGATTGGTGGAAATCAACTAATGTGGTTATTAAAGAGGAGCTCAAGGATCTCAAAGCTGCCAAGGTATGACTCAAGGCAGAGGTCAATGAATTGACCAATTATATTAAGCAATTAGTTACCCCAATCATAAGCATTCCTAGTTCCTAAGCTACTTTTAACCCCAGTATTCTAGAGAATCAAGATATCATTGCTAATTGCAAGAAGATAGACATTTTGCCAAATTTGCAAAAGGTGGATTGAAAGGCTCAGATCTGAAGGGCTTGAAGCAATAGAACAGTTGGGGTAATACTATCCTTGGGCTAGAAAAAGAGAGAAAAAATATTCAGAAGAACTTATATACTCTCATAACAGAAAGGAGTAAAAGTGAGAGCCACATAGTGATGCTACACATAGTAGCCAAAATGAAGTTTAAAGAGGAGATAGAGGTCAAGATCCTATAGAAGGGGGATGAGCCCATGATTGAATGGCTTCTAAGCCTACAATTTCAAGTTGAGATGATCATGCAAGTTGAAGAAGGATTACAACAAACAGAGATCCAGATCAAAGAAGAGAAGAGAAGAGGCTTTGAACTGCTCAAAGGTCTTCACATGGAGACTCAAATGAGTAGTCAAGGGAAGGAATTGGTCAGAGTAGCCAACATGCAAAAATCCTTCTCTGAATATATAGAGAAGCTAACAAAGCAGTCTTCCTTCCACCTAGATAAAGTACCAGATCTTCAGAAATTGGGACGGATGCATATGCAAAGCCTCTGAAGAATTGTCAGATCGGGTAGATGTAGTGAAGACCTTGCACAAAGAGCATTTCTGATGACTTGTTAGATATACCAATGTCCATATTAATAGACATAATGAGCTTTTTCCAATCATCATGGCCATTACTGCCTATAAGGAAAACTTAGATAAGGAGAAAAATCCAAAGACATAAATGTAATTTTCCCTTATGCTAAGTATTTGATAAAATTTTGTAATCAATAATGTTTATTTACAATTTATCTTTTTATTTTTTGTTAGAGGGGTTGAACCGTTTCAGTTACACTTTTTGTAATGGTCAAACTCAAGTTTCTATATGTACTATTCTAAAAATCAATGGAAGGGTTGGCTATATTTTGGGTGTAAAGAACTTCATTTTTCTGAGTTAAAATTGTTATATTTTAATGCCAATGCTTTAAGCATTCCATCAAATCTATCTTTCTATTAACTAGGACGTCTCTTCTTTTTGAGCTTTTCATTTGTGATCGAATCTGAATATTGTATTAAAGTCTTAATACAATTAATTAAAGAGAAGATCTGAGTGTTTTTCTAAATCTTAAGTGAAGTTCTTGTAGATATTTTGGATAGATTCAACATTGTGGTGTTTTCATCAATCATTCAATCTGCATTTGTATTGTCATTATTTATTATTGCATTACCATTTTTAGGAGCTTGTATGATTTATAAGTTCTTGAGGTTGCTAGATTTATGGTTAATTTGATTTTCCTGAGCTAGTTCTTTTCTAATCCTAGCTTGGATTGCCTCTCATGTTCTTGGGTTAAGAACATGCCCCATTAGATTAGGAAAGAACAAAATTCATTGAAGATCAATTACTTAAGGGAGTTGTACCTACAAATTCAGAGGGAAAATAGTTACATTTCCCAACTATGGTATTAGATTGTTTCTTTAATAGTTGGGTAATTAAGAGTTAATTTAAAAAAGAACAATATGTTTACCAACACACCTGATAACTTATGACTACATTTCTAAGTAGTTTCTTGTGTTCAAACAAATGAAAAATCCTCTTCCTTCTCTCCACCGTTAATAGAGAACTATTGTAAACAATCATTTCATCCTCAATCTATTTCTTTCCTTTCTCGAGGAGATCATCGTGTCATTGTACACCATATTCTATGCATACTTGTTCAATCATGCATTTTTTTTGCATACAATGTCTCTCTCTCATTTGGTAATCAATGTTCATCTCCCTCTTCTTGTGGTATTTCTTTAATCTGTCACGGACGGGTGAACCCACAATAATGGGTTACACTTTTTTGCCTGAACGGACACTGAACTCTACATTTTGAAAAAAATTTCGAATTCGGATGCATATTGTTGTTAAACCGTTTGAAATCACAAGATGAAGTAAATTAGAGTCTTTTAAGATTTTTTGTCTAGATTTCAAATATATTTTTTATTTTTATTTTTGAAGTTTTTTGAATGGTTTTTTCTTTCTCCCACAAAAACTGGTATGTTGCTGAAAATGCCATTTTCAAAGAGTTACATTGTTTTCATAGAGCATAACTTTTTTTCTAAAATAGATATCAATGTGATTCTTTCAAAATTAGTTTTTTGACATCCATACAGAGGGCATGCAATTGGTTTGATGACATTATCACAATTATTTCATATTTTATTAATGTTTGAAGTTGACTAAACCGTAATTTTGACATACCTTGATTACATAGCTTATAACTTATCGTGTATTTGTCCAATTTTATTTTTATTTTTTTTATAGAAAGAGAACTTAAATACCTAGGGCATAGATATTTTTTAGGATTTTTTTTCTCTTGTTTACTATTTTTCCATAAGCGTCAAACATAGAGGTAGACATACGGTGAAATATCTATATTTAGTAAAACTAAAAATACAAAGGCATAATAAACTTAATATATATATTAACATTATAATCATTGGAAAGATTTTTATTAGTAGTACCTTACTACATAGATAGGTTTTTCAAATAGATTCATTTGATCTCCCAAAAGATAAATTCAAAGTGATTTTTTGTAAGCATTTTAATAGGTGTGAAGGAGACTCTATTGTAGGTATGAATTGGAGTATAGATGTTATATCAATGTTTTTTT
>BSBK01008372.1:412500-527500 GCA_027943335.1 Chamaecyparis obtusa | reverse complement strand
ATTAGGATTCAACAAGTACAATGATTTGGGGTGTAACACTTATCATATTCTTTTTCAAATCTAATTAAGCACAATACTTATTCTTGCAGACAATCTTCACTCTTCACCACACCTTCACATCCATGATCTACACTTGCATAATTCATAGATCTACATATAAATACATTACATGTTCATTAGAGTGTTAGCCACCTTAAAAAAACATATTAAATTTCAATTTCATTCATACAATCATTCCCGCTTAATCCTTGAACCCTAAAATGTATTATTAATCTAGGATATTCGATTACAAATTCAGGTTGGTCACAAGATTCATCCCATACAGTTTAAAACAAAAACAATCAAACATTTTTTGACTTCCCCAACATGCTTCCAAAACTTGATAGATCCAATTACCTCGAGAACAATGAAATAGAAAATCAACATTACACATCTATTATGCCACATCACCTTGTAACTTAGATTATGAAAACATCTACTACAACTGATTGCATCATTACCACTCACCGATCTAACACCAATTGCTCAAACATGTTAATATATTTTTATATCTTACATAGAATGATCTTCTATCAAATGAAATGATTCCTTGGAATAATCCAATCTTGTAAAGATCATAGTATCAGTAACATATCCAAGTCAATAGAATTATATCATGACCATAATACTTGGCCCCATATTGATTTGATAGAATAGTCAAATAATTCACTGTTTGTTTTGTTTCTCTTCAATCAATCATAACTTTCTCTATTTTTTTTTCTAAAATACATGATCACACAATGCATCAAGAGACATCCTTGGGTCTCCAACAATTATTTCTCACTCCAATTCCTACCACAACAAAGAATTCATCCTCACAAATACTTAGCAACACATTAGGAACACTGCCAACAAATGCAACACCAAGTTTATATCAATAACAACATAATAATTAATCTTATTGTCATCAAACTTGTACAAATCAAATCTCAATCAAGCTCTATATTATTTATGCCAACAATCTCCTCCTTTGGAATTGATGGAAACACCATATTGATTTGATAATAATTTCTCCCCCATAGCTAATGCACCAAACTTCTTGTCTTGATCTTCCTTGTCTTCTCCTCCCATTTCTTTATCTAGTTCTTCTCCCTCTTTGACAACAATACCAAATGAACCACGTAAGTCATCTACTACTGCAACATCTCCCTTTTCCTCTAGCTACTCCCCCTAAGGAGTAGCTCTCTTTAACATCAATCCAATGGTGAAATATATTCAATGAGTTCACTAGATTTATTCATACAAAAACATATTAGTATCATTTAGGTAAGGGAATAACCTCTAAATTACCTTGCAAATATGCAAAAGTATCTTTAGGTAAGGTTTTAGTGAATATATCTTCTATTTTCTCCTTGGTTGGCACATACTCTAACTTGAATACCTATTCTTTCACTTTATCTCTTAAGAAATGATATTCATTGCAATTTTATTTTTCTTAGAATGCATCACTAGGTTCTTGGAAATGTTGATTACACTTGTATTATCACATAATATAGTCACTAGTTTAGTTAACTTCTCTTGGATTCCTTCTAGAATCTACTTCATCTATATAATCTATGTTCAATTGATAGTAGCTACCACATACTTAGCTTCTCTAGTAGATTGGGAAATGCAATTTTTCTTCTTTCTTGTCTACGATACAAGTCTTCCACCTAGGAAGAATGTACCTCCACTTGTTCTTAATCTATCCTCAACATTTCCTACCCAATTTTCATCAGTGAAAACACTAAAGGATAAATTACCTCCACGAGCATGCCATAGAACATAATCTATAGTACCCTTCAAGTACCTAAAATTTCTCTTTACATCTATCATGTGGGACTCCTTAGGATTTACTTGAAATATAGCCATTATAACAACTTCTTGAGCAATATATGGTCTCCTATGAAAAACATATTACAATTTACCTATCATAGACCTGTACAGGGATGCATTCACTATTATTGACTCAACATACTTGGAAAATTTGCAACCGGTCACCATGGTGGTTCCAACTATCTTGGAATCTTCCATTTTGAAGGTCTTTAGTACTTCCTTTATGTACTTAGATTGACTGATATAGATACCATCCTTTAGTTGTGAAATTTGCAATTCAATAAATAAATTATTTTCTCCTATCATTAAAATCTCAAACTCTTTCTTCATCTCTTCTAAAAATACCAATCTTATCTCATCATTTTCTCCAAAAATTATGTCATCCACAAAAAATTCAGCTAACAATATCTTATCACCTTCAATCTTCAATTACACATTGTTATCTTCACTTGTTGTAATGAAATCAATCTTGATGAGATAAGATTGTAATCTCTCAGACCATTCTCTAGGTGCTTGTTTCATTCCATATAGGGCCTTTTGAAGCTTTCACACCATGTCCTTATTCTTTGTCAATGCAAATCCATTTGGTTTCTCCATGTAAACCTCTTCTTCAAGAATCCCATTTAGAAAAGTAGATTGGACATCCATTTGAAAAAATTTAAAATTCTTATAGGCAACATAAGAAAGTATAATTCTTACCCCTTCAAGTCTTTTCATAGGAGAAAATTTCTCTCCATAGTCCATTCCTTCCTCTTGTGTATAGCCCTTCAACACACAAGTATTTACTTATTACAAACCACTTCCCCATCTTCATTCAATTTGTTCATGAAAACAAACTTTGTACCAATCACATTCTTGTTAGCTTAGCTAGGAACAAGTGGCCATGTGTCATTATTCTCAATCTTATCAAGTTATTATTCCATTTCTTTTATCCAATCTTCACTCTTCAAGGATCTCTTCATAGTTTTAGGCTTAAACTTTGAGATCAAATATGGACTTTCTCTGATTTTCCTTCTTGTCTACACTCCAGCATCTTTATCACCAATGATCTAATTAGTAGAATGATTCAATTTCACATACCTTGGAATAATAGGTTTAGGTCTAGGTTCTTCTTCTTATTGTTCCACTGGTTGAACCACTTCTTCCTCATTATTTTTTTTAATAATTTATTTCTCTTGTGATTTCACATACACTAATTCATGGTCATTTTTTGGTTCTTTCTTGCTTGTTTTATCATATTTCTCAAGATATTTTTCTATTTTCACATTTTAAATTTCAACCATCTTTTTAATCCTTCTATTGAAATACTTATATACCTTTATTTTAGTAGAATATACCAAGAAAATACCTTCCTCACTCTTAGGATCAAAATTTCTAATGAAATCATCTCTCTTTATATAGCATCCACTATCAAAAACTGATGCAGAGGAAAGGGTGGTGGATTGATTCAATAAGGTAAGTTTACAAATTGATTGATATGGGCACTATCCCCAAACCTTCCAATACTTCAAAAGACTCAAAACTTGTCTAGACCTCTCTCAATGACCCAAGATGATATTAATGATATTCATGGATTGTGTTTAAGAGGATTCAATAGTTTTTTTTGACTCTTTACAACACCCAAGGTTCCTAACTCTCCAAACACCTTCAAACTGTCCATAGGCCTAATAGCCATATCTAGTAGCTCTACAGTGAAGGAAAATGACACTTATCTCTACAACTTCCCAAAGGAATGACCAGAAAAATAACTATTTTTAACACCCTTTTCTTAGTACATTGTAATATCAAAAGGGTTGATATGGTTGTTTTGGAGCATGTACTTTTGCTAACCCCCTATGGCTCCAAAAATGCATGAAAGTGGGTAAATTAACAAAGAAACCTTGTCTTTCTTGTACTCTCAAGACCCCAAACCTTCAAAAGTGTTTTATAATGACTCCAAATGCTTAAATTCAAAATGAATTAGACTCAATGTCCCTGCAATATCAAAATCCCCAAATTGGTGTTCCCAAACCCTTATTTCTAGGTCTTTCTAAATCCAAACCTTCCCAACACTTCTAGACTCAATTGGTGATTGATTCACCTTTTCTTCAAAAAAATAAGACTCTTAAAATCATAAAATATCATTTCTATTCAGCCCGATCTCTTGCTTTTATAGCATACCTACACATTTCAATGCTTTTCACTGCACCGAGCATGGTGATCACCATGTTCTTTCACTTCTCCTACACATACAATGTTAGAAGACTATGATAAATGTTAATTTAGCATAATCCCATGAATTCAAGGCCTTAAGATGTCATGGGATGATCATTTGCTAATAAGGAATCAAATTTTTAGTAAAAAAACCAGACTGTGACTGTCAAAACTTGACAGATGTATTAGACATCAACACAAAATGTTATTTAAAACATTTAGAGAGGTATTATATTTATTTAACAAGTTTCTCAATCCATATTTTTCTTACTCCCAATAAAAACATTCAATAACAAATCCAAAAGACTCCAAAGTTTCCAGAAAAACTAAATTTTATTAAGTTGTTGTGTGTTGTCCGTACAACTCCAGGCATCTATGACGTACCCTGACTTGTTTGGTGTATTTTTAATTCAATTAAAACTACATCAACCATATTTGGTTTTTTATATGGATTAAAAATGGTTAAGTATCCCATAAATGGGATTTCCCTCTAAAAGACCACCTAGTCGTTTGTATTCAAAATTTGAATATTTAAATATTGAAAATCAACTTAAAACTTATTAAACTTGAAAATTAAAAAATCCTAAAGATTTTAAACACCTAGGAGACTCATTTCAAACACTTCTAAGTCCCTGCCTACCCCTTCACACCTTTGGATAGTAATGGTCCATTTACAAGTAATTTGGGCCTTTAGGCCATTAACCAATTCCTTACATTGCAATGTCATTTCATGACATTAGAAGACATTATAGGCTTTAATATGTTGTAGTTGATGCTCATAGGTTCCTTCTTTATCTTCCATGTCCTTTGGCTCTTATTGAATGCCTTCAAGGTCTTCATGTTTGTATTGTATGTCTTCATGGATTGATTGATTATCCTTGGTTCCCCTGCACCAAAAAATTTGAAATATTTAACACTAGGTGAATGACCATAACATAATTCATAAGGTGTCTTACCAATTCCTTTCTTCACTTATACCTGGTTCATTGTGTAGACTCTAGTTCTAATGGCTTCTTTCAAATATGACTTAGGTGGATAACCTTGAATCATCATTATCTTGGAAGCATCAACTATAGTTATGTTCCTCCTTTATGAAATTCCATTATGTTGTGGATTTCTAGGTGCAGACATATACCTTTTGATTCCATTCTCCTTGTAGTATTGAAAAAACTCTAATGAAGTAAACTCTCCTTCTTTGTCTAACCTTAAGCACTTCAAGATTTTTCTTGTTTCATTCTCAAAAAGTGCTCTAAAATATTTGAACTTGTAGAAATCTTCAGACTTATCCTTCAACTAATTCACCCTCATCATTCTTGAGAAATCATCAGTAAAAAAAATAAAGTACTTATCACCATGGTAACTTCTTGTCCTCATAGGACCACGTAGATCAGTATGCACTAATTTTGATATACTCTCAGATGAAAAATAATTTCTACTAAAATTATAACTAGTTAATTTACCCAATTGACATTATTTACACATCATGTTGTCTGGCTTAGCTAATTGTCCAAGTATCCTACATACACCTCATTTGAATTATAGGTGATAACATTTATCATTCAACTAACCCACACTTAATAAATTATGTTTTATACATTCTACAAAGTAAACATCATCAACATTTCTTTTTCCATTCAAAGAAATTGTACATTTTCCTTTTACTAAGCAAGACGTGTTGTTACCAATCCTAACCACACAACCATCAAATTCTTCTAGCTTTATGATCTTTCATCTATCACCGGTCATGTGATGTGAGAAACCAATATCAATAACCAACTCATTGTTTTGTTCCATGTGAGAAACAAATGCCTTTTCTCCTTCTGATGTATCCTCTTTCATTGTAACAAACACTATCTCTTCTTCTTTATTATATTATGACTCTTCATCAGTTACACCATCTATTGCAACATAACATTGTTTCTTTCCTTTTTCTTCTAATCTTTTCTTTTTACTCGCCATTAGGATGCCTAGAATAAATACGTCCAATATTATTGCATGAGAAACACCTCAAAGGAAAATTTCCTTTTTACTTACCAGTACCTCTAGGAAGTCTCCTTGCAAGTAATTCTTCAAGTTCAACATGCTTTCTTCATCCAAAATGAATTCAAATTCCTTGGAATAAATTGACATATTGGTTGATTAATGACTTATCTCTTTACCCTTCTTTATTGAAGCCATAGACACAGAGACCCTAAAATATGCTTCAACTCTAGGAATACTATTATCAAAATTTCTCAACTCAAAATTAGTAAGCTTACCAATCAAACACTCAATAGAGACATTATCTTTTATTTTCAACTCATGAATAGTAGATACCCTAATGACATAAGAAGGTAGAAAATTCCTCAACATTTTACTTACCACATCTTCTTCAATGGTACCACTGACACTCTTGATAGTACTAATAACTTATTTTATCCTTTGAACATATTGAGAATTATTTTCTACTTCAACCATTTTCATGTCATCATATTTTCCCTTAAGACTATCTACCCTAGTTTTTCACACATGCTTCTCTCCACCATAGATTAAAGTTAAAGCTTTTCCCAAACCTCAAGAGAAGTCTCTAACCCATGTATTAGATATATTTAGTGTTAGATCGAATACTTACTATAGCCTTTGATGCTTTCATATTCTCTCATTGTTCCTTCAATTGATCTACAATAAGAGTCCCAACAGGAACAACATATTTGGTCACAACATGATTCCATATTTGTGGTCCCATACCATTTAGATAAATCATCATGTGGTCATTCCATATTGTGTATTTATCACTTGTTAACTTAGGACCTTCTTTCTTCATCATTGGATATTTTCCCCAAGCTATTGGGCATATCATAAAGAGGATGAAGTATTTGATAACAGTTGTTAGTATTATAAGGTCCAAGATTAGTGAAGGGGGGATGAATCAGTAATCTACCAAATCTAAACTTTTCATCAACCATTTAATAAAATTCATCAACATATAACTTGTATAGCAATAGAAAATGAAGCACACAAACCATCCAAACATACATGATCACAAGAACACCAAGATTTTCATCATAGAAATAATTGGTTAGAGGGAAAAACCATAGTGGGAATTAGCACCCACTAATAATTTTCACTCTTCTCAAGTACATCGAGTTAAAGGCTTGTCCTTATTAGGAGATTTTAAAATACCCTATTAGGAGTAGACCATGTTAGGATTCACTCAATTAAGGGATTTACCTCTAACCCTATTAGGACCTTTACCCTATTAGGAGTAACCTAGTTAAGGGATTTCAAACCCTAATTAAAGAGCCAGCTAGTTAAAGTATTTACTGATTAAGACCTATTAGGATCTACCTAGTTAGTGTATTTTCTTGCATAACCTATTAGGATTCAAAAAGCACAATGATCAGGGTGTAGAACTTCTCCTTTTCTTATTCAGATCCAATTAAGCACAACACTTTTGCTTCTTGTAGAAAATATTCTCTCTTCACTCAGTCACACCTTCGTATCTACGATCTACACTTTCATAATTCATTTATCTACATATAAATACATTACATGTTCATTACGACATTATCCACCTTGAAAAACATATTGCATTTGAATTAAATTCATTAAAATCATTCTTACTTGATCATTGAACCCTAAAATATATTATCAATCTATAACATTCAATTACAAATTCAGGTCAGTCACAAGATTCATTAGACTTCAATTTAAAAGAAGAATAATCAAAATTTATTTTACTTCCCCAACATGCTTCGAAAACTTGATAGATACAATCACCTCTAACAATGAAGTAGAAAATCAGAATTACACATCTATCATGACATATCACCTTGTCACCTAGATCACCAAAACATCCACTACAACTGATTGCATCATCATTGCTCACCGATCTAGCAACAAATGCTCAAGCCTATTTTAAAAAAATTATATCTTGCACAAAATGATATTTTGTGAAATGAAAAGATTCTTTGCAGTAATCCAATCCCATAAAGATCATAGTATCAATAATATATCCTAGTCAAGATAATCATATCATGAACAAAACACTTGGATCCATATCAATTTGATAGAACCGTCAAATCATTCACTATTTGTCATTGTCTATTCTATTTCTCTTAAATTGATCATAACTTTCTCCATTTTTATTTCTATCATACACGATCATACAAAATGCATCAAGAGACATCCTTGAGTCTCCAATAATGATCACTCACTCCAATTCCTAGTGCAACATATAATTCATTTGCACAAATACCTATTAGAACATCTCGAACACTTTCAAAAAATATAACACCAAGTTGAAATCATTGACACCACAATAAATGATCTTGTTATATTGTGGTGATTCATCAGGGAAGTACTGTACACTTTTGGGACAACATGTTGCAACCCTAAAGTAGAAAAAATAAACTTGTATAAAATTTCTTAGGGTTAGGTATTTTATTACGATCCATGTTTCGGTAGCTTCTTGTAGTGGTATTGAGCTATAAGGGATTGCAAATTGTAATCAGGTTTTAATCACTTGATAATAATAATAATAATATTGGACTCATTGTTGGTGGACGTAGCATAGGGATTGAGTGAACCATGTTAAATATTTGTGTCTTGTGTTCTCTTCCATGTGGTTTATTATTTTTTGATATTGGTTATATTTGCATGTCATTGTTATTTCTATCTTGTTAATCCTAACAAATGGTATCAGAGTGAGGATTTTTTTTAGTTATCCTCTACAAGAAGATCTTATGGTTTAGCGAAAGTCTCATGGTTTAGTGGGAGCAATGGCAGACGAGGGTAGGCTAAAGGTTGAAAATTTTAACGGGTAGAACTTTTTAGCTATGGAAAATGAAAATGGAGGACTATCTCTATCAAAAGGATCTATGGCGGCCATTGGAAGGAAAAACCTAGAAACTGTCAAAAATGATTGATGAGGACTAGGATATTCTTGATAGAAAGGCACTTGGTAGTATTTGATTGTGCCTGGCACAATTGGTGGCATTCAATATTACACAAGAAAATATGACTGAAGATTTGATGCAAACCCTAGCAAAGTTGTATGAAAATCTCTCCTCTTATAACAAGGTATTTCTCATGAAGCATTTATTTAATATGAAGATGGTAGAAGGTGGATCTGTTACTAATCATTTGAATGAGTTTAATATGGTTACCAGTCAATTATCTTCTGTAAATATTATCTTTGATGAATAAATTAGGGCTATCTTATTTTTGTGTTCTTTGCCTGAAAGTTGGAATGGCTTGGTAATGGATGTCAATAACTTTGTTTCTAGTTCTAGTACCCTTAAATTTGATGATTTTATCAGTGTAATTCTAAGTGAGGAAACTTGTAGGAAAAGCTTAGGTGGATATATATCTAGAAGTGTCTTGAACGGACAAAGCAGAGGGAGAATGAATGAGAGAGGAAATAATTCTAGAAATCATGGGAAATCAAGAGGGAAATCAAAGGGAAAGAGGTCTAAATCCAAACGACCAAATGATTGTTAGTACTATGGAAAACTAGGTCATAAGAAGAAAGATTGCTGGTATTGAAAGAATAAAGAAGGAGACAAACAAGAAGGTAAAAAGGAGGTGAATGTGGTAAGTAATAAATCTGAAGAGGATATTTTTCTTCTTTCTTTAGAAAGTGTTGATGGTTCATGGGTTTTAGATTATGGGGCTTCATTTCATGCTACGCCCCATCGAGGTTATTTTCTTGATTATGTCCAAGGGGATTTTAGGCTAGTTTATTTGGGAGATAATGAACCCTGCCAGATTGTTGGAAAGAGGAAAATTAAGATTAAGTTGCAGAATGGGAATCATTGGCTACTACAAGAGGTAAGACATGTTCCAAGGCTGAGTAAGAATTTAATTTTAGTAGGGAAACTAGGTGATGATGGTTGCACAGTTACTTTTAATGATAGAAATTGGAAGGTTTCAAAAAGGTCCCTTAGTAGTAGAAAAATGTGTGAAAGTAGGCACCTTATATCTTTGTACAGGTCATATTGTTCCTTCTACTTTAATTGTTTCAGAGAAAAATGAATGTTCAAGAGCAGTCACTGCACTTGAGTAGGAAGAACATCAAACAATTGTTGTAGATTCTGACACAACACTTTGGAACAACAGACTTGGGAACATGAGTGAAAAATGTATGAAATTACTTCATTCAAAGAAATTTTTATCTGGTCTGAAATGTATCACTATGGATTTTTATAAAATTTGTGTATGAAAAAAAAAAAAGAGTTAGATTTTTGAAGAGTGGGAAGGAAAAGAAAAATGAGAAATTAGAGCTTGTGCATATGGGGACCATCTCTAGTATCTTCCCTTGGTGGCTCTATATATTTTGTTACATTTATAGATGATGCAACAAGAAAAGTATTGATTTATTTTCTTAGACAGAAATCTGATGAATTTCAAACTTTTAAGAAATGGAAATGCCAAGTTGAGAATGAGACTGGTAAAATGCTAAAATGTCTCAGATTTGATAATGGCGGTGAGTATTGTAGCACATAATTTTAATATTATTGTTCCTCTAATGGTATTTGTAGGCAAAAAACTATACCAAGGACTCCACAAGAAAATGGAGTGGCTAAATGCATGAACATGATAATAATGGAGCGTGCAAGGAGTATGAGGTTGCATGCTAGGCTTCTTTTATACATGTGGGTGGAGGCTGTTAATACAATTATTTATTTAATCAATAGAGGTCCCTCTACTCCTTTGGACTATGGTATTCTATTTGAAGCATGGATTGGTAAGAAGGTGAATTATTCTTTTCTCAAAACCTTTGGTTGTGAAGCATTTGCACATATAGATTCTGAAAATAGAACCAAGTTGGAAGTTAAGTCAAAGAAATGTGTATTTTTTGGATATGGCATTAATGAATTTGGTTATAGGATTTGGGATTTTGAAAAATATAAAATTGTATGAAGCAAAGATGTCATATTCAATGATAAAGTGTTGTACAAAATTTTTTTGCACTAGCATGAGAAGAAAGAAAATGATTATGTAGTACTAGATGATACTCCAAAAGATGATGCTCCAGTCATGATGTATAGCCCTCTATTATCCCCTTAAGGAGCCCAACTTAACTTGAGGATTCTACAAGCATCTTGGAATATACTCAAGGAGTTAGTCTCAACTCAAGAATCAAATAGAATACTCTAACTTTAGACCACCAACACATTAGACATTTTGAACAAGTTCACTTCCTCTAACATCTTATTCCAACTTCTCTTGGCACCAACTCCATTCTAGGCCTCTCAGTGCACCTAGAGCCTTCATCTTGTCAAAACTTGAAATAGGTATTCCACCTTAATTCTAACACCATATAACATCTTAATATGGTCCATCTACTATGTTCCAACAATCTACCAATTTTGGTCAACTCATCTTCCACCAATCCACTCCAATAGCCCTTCTAGGCTTGTAGCCTTCACTAGTCATAAATCAGTCTTTTTCTCCCAATCTTTCCAAACAACTCAAGAAAATAATGATTGATATAGATACCTTTTTGGATTCCTTAAATCATCCCCAAGAATTTGGGTAGACTCCTTTGGACCAAACTCCAGATGCACTACCCTAGCACCCACAAACTAGGCCTAATTTCCTCCAAATAACAAAGAAACTTATAAGTGCACTTATTCCCTGCACCGCAAAGCATGAAACATTCTTATATAAGGTTTAAAAACACAAGATTCTCAAGCTTATAAGTCCTTACCACCTACTCATTCATCTAGTCACCAAACCCTTATTTATAGGGTCACCTATTGATGAACGGTGGTCCCCTTAATTCCACAAACACATAATAGAAACAAAGAAACAACAACAATATGCAAGAACAAAAAATTGGCTTCTTATTATCTCCACAAATGTGGAATTACAAACTTTCAGAATTACAATATGCAAAGCCACATGGGCATTCCCTTACAATATTTTGTAGGACAAAGCCTCAAATTATTACCCAGATCTACCACCCAAAACTATCCCGAACTGCCTAAGACAACACTACAGACCTTTCTTATATAGACAATTTCCACTGCCTGAAAAGATTCTAGAAATTTATCCCTTTAGGCCAACTAGACATAGAATTATTTATTTTTCACAATTATTACAATAGGGTCAGCTCAAAAGAAATACAAAATATGATTTTAGGTAACCCAACTTCTGGAGGCCATAACTTTTTAACCATAGCTCCATTTTCCTATTGTAACCACTTTTTAGAAATGCCTTGATGAGATCTATAGCGCCTGATACACACTATCGCCAATCAGCTAAGGGTTGATCATGATCCGGAATCTCTAAGACCTTCAAAATTGACCTGAAAGATTTCATACCCAAAAACCTCAATAACTTCACCAATACTAATGATGTGGCAATGAAACTCAACTGGTAGGCTGAAATGACTGAGATGAACCTCCAACTGTGAAATCAGAACATTCCGAGATCATATGACCAACTTACTAAAAATAGTAAGTTTCCATAAATAGCAACTCTGCACAAGATAGCCCTTATTGAAAAGCAAACATAAATATTTTTGGGTGATGCAAGATTGCTCTTACACCCAGGATGCTCCTGCATCAGACATCTAGGGTAATTTGAGAAGTGACCCTGTCACAACTCAGGGGTGTAGAGGAAAACCAAGATGGTTAACCTCCTCCTTTTCTAGCCATGATGAATCTTCAATAGGTCATCCTTTCCATTTGACCAAATACTCTTCATATGTCTTGTTCCTTGTGCTTCTGCCAACATGACTATCCATTATGTCTTCAATCTCCTCGATATCTAAGCTGGTTGCTGAAATACTCCACTGTGTTACTGTAACCTCATCTTCAACACCTCCTTCACGATACTCTATCAGATCTGAAACATTAAATACTGGTGAAATATTTAGCTTAGTAGGCAACTCAACCTCATATGCATTTCCTGAATCATGCTTCTTCAGTATCTTACATGACCCAAACTTCTTCATTTTCAACTTGTTATATGTACCAACTGGAAATCTTTCCTTCCGCAAATGAACCATGATGTCATCTCCAACCTGAAATTCCTTATGCCTCCTTTTCTCATCTGCCTTAGCCTTATACTGAGCATTCATCTTGGTAATGTGCTTCCTCATCTCCTCATGGATGTTCTTCAAATGTTCTGCAATATCCTTAGCTTCAACACTACTTATTTCTCCTTTATCTATCTTTCTCAACTTAGATGCATTTATGGGACTACTTCCATATACAATTTGTGGATGATGTGATGAACTAAACTTCAAATTTGTCTTCAAATCTTCACTTTCTACTAGTGTCATTCTGTGTGCTACCTTATTTGGCAAACTAGCTCCTAGAATCAAATCCATCTAATGACTGATCTTTCTTACTGGTGGTAATCCATCAGGCACATTATCAGACATAATATCCTGAATCTCATTCAACAAATCTATAACTTCTACAGGTACATCTTCTACTTCCTCTTTCCCATCCTTTGGAATTAAGGTAAAACACATATGCTCATGCCACATACCATATAAGAAATTTCTTCTATCAACAAAAGTTATTCTTGCATTACCACATACCTTTTTTTCTATTTGCTTCAATGGTTTTAGCTTATGTCACACTCCATCCTTTATCAGGGAATATGTATTTGCACGACTATCATGTACAGCATATCTGTCAAACTGCCAAGGTCTACCCAACAACATATGACATGCATCCATAGATATGATATCACATAGTACCTCATCTTGGTATCCACCAATCTTTAACTTCACTAGGCACTGTTCACTAACCATGACCTTGTGGTCATCCTACACCCAGGCAACCCAATATGGATGTGGATATTTTTTCCTCTTGAGCTTCAACTTTGTCACCATCTCTTCTGACACCAAATTGTTAGTACTACCACTATCAATAATCACATCACAACACTTACCCTCGCACTTGCACCTGGTGTGAAACAGGCTCCTCCTTTGTTCAGGTTCATTCTCACCACTCAGCAGGACTCTTCTGTTAATCAATGTTTCTCCTTTTTTAGCATCTTCAGAATTTGAGGATCTGGTGTCTTCATCTACATGTGCCGCTTTGGCCTAGCCTTCATTCCTCCTATCTATCCTTCCTTGGCATTGAGGACATTCAAATGCCCTATGACCTTCTTCTTCACAATGAAAACATGTTCCATGGAAACCTCCTCTTCCTGAACCTTGTCCTCTTCCTCTTCCTCTTCCTCTCTGATCTCTATTATTCTGATCTTGGAAATGATTGGAATTGTTTCCTCTCAGATTTTGACTGCTACTAGCCTCATCGCTCTTTTTTGGATCTTCATTTTGGCCTCCATATGACCGTCCACTAGATCATCCCCCATGACCTCTTCCATTTTGTCTGCTTTTGAACTTCTTGTTCAAATTTTCCTCTACTTTTAGGGAAATTGGTGTGCCTCTTCAATACTGCTCATTTGAACCAAATTCAACTCCTCTTGAATTCTCAGCCTCAACCCATTAAGGTAATGGGCAAATTTCTCCTTATCAGCTTCCGCATGGCTTGTTATGATGAGGATTCGATAGAACTCCTCTGTATACTCCTGAACAGATCTTCCTGCTTGCTTCAAACTTTGCATCTTCTTCAAAAGGTCAAGCTCATAATCAACAAGAATGAACTGTCGCTTCAATTTATCCACCATTCGATCCCATCTTGTGATTTTATCTTTCCCTCTACTATTTCACTCCAATTGAATTTCTTGCCACCAGATCTTTGCATGACCTTTCAGTCTGGCCTTCATAAACTTGACCTGATCAGGATCCTCAATATCTTCATACTCAAAATATTGTTCACATTCATTGATCCAATCAATCAATTCCTCTGGGTTAAGATTCCCTGAAAATGTAGGAACCTCGATCTTAGGTCTTTTCCCGATCTTGGAAATGGCCCAGAAAAGTCTTTCTTCCTCTTGATTCAAAACTTCGACTTCTCCTTTTTGATCTTCTTCTTTGGCTTCATCCTTGCTTTCATCTCTGAAATTAAGATTCATTCCTCTGTGAATCTCCTCTTGCAATGCTTGCACTTGTTTCTGTAGTTCCCTAAACTCAAGTGTTACAACACTAGCTCTTCTGCCACGTTCCCTTCGTGGAGGTATTTTCGTGCTTCTCGTTGAAACCCTCACCACGGTCCTGGTGCAAACTACCTCACAGTCAGCAATCTATTTACATAGAAACCCTAACCCACAGTCCTAGTGCAAACTGCCTCACAATCGGCAATCTGTTTACACACTCAGGAACTCCTACTCTGATACTACTTGATGAAGGGTGCTCCCCTTAATTCCACAAACACATAACAGAAATAGAGAAACAACAACAATATGCAAGAATAAAAAATTGGCTTCTTATTATCTCCACAAATGTGGAATTACAAACTTTCAGAATTACAATATGCAAAGCCACATGGGCATTCCCTAACAATATTCTGTAGGACAAAGCCTCGAACTATTACCTAGATCTACCACTCAGAGCTGTCTCGAACTGCCTAAGACAACACTACAGACCTTTCTTACATAGGCAATTTCCACCGCCCGAGAAGATTCCAAAAATTTAGCCCTTTAGGCTGACTAGACATAGAATTATTTATTTTTCCCAATTATTACAATAGGGTCGGCTCAAAAGAAATACAAAATATGATTTTAGGTAACCCAACTTCTGGAGGCCATAACTTTTTAACCATAGCTTCATTTTCCTATTGTAACCACTTTTTAGAAATGCCATGACGAGATCTACAGTGCCTAACATGTGCTAGCGCTAGTCAGTCGAGGGTCGATCATGATCCGTAGCCTCTAAGACCTTCAAAATTGACCTGAAAGATTTCATACCCAAAAACCTCAATAACTTCACCAATACTAATGATGTGGTAGTGAAACTCAACTGGTAGGCTGAAATGACTGAGATGAACCTCCAACTGTGAAATCAGAACATTCTGAGATCATATGACCAACTTACTAAAAATAGTAAGTTTCCATAAATAGCAGCTCTGCACAAGATAACCCTTATTGAAAAACAAACAAAAATATTTTTGGGTGATGCAAGATTGCTCTTACACCTAGGATGCTCCTGCATCACCTATCTAGGGTCTACTCAAAAAAACCCTCACCACTATCTCCAGATCAAAACAAGTGATCTAACATATCAATATGGATCCAACATCAATGATTCATCACCCAATATCCCCATTATTGCGGGTATTTAATCTCTATTATGACTAGTGTCACATCAGGCTCTCCTTCAATCAACATTCTCCTTCATTTTGTGGCTTACCAACCACATCAATTGTACATATCCATGAAACAAGATTAGCAAAAGATCATTTACTTATGCTCTGCAACAAAAATAATAACAACAAATACCACAAACCCCAGTAAATGATAGATGGTCAACAAGGCTAAGTAGACCTCCAGAAATATTTTCTCCCTCTTTGTATTCTATTTTATTAACAAATGCTAGTGAACATGAATATTATAATGAAGTTGTGCAAGTGGATACAAAGCTTGAGTGAGAGTCTATAATGACAGATTAAATGGACTCCTTGCTGAAAAAATCAAACATGGGATTTATGTAAGTTACTTACAGGTAAAAGGGCTTTACAAAATAAATGGGTTTATAGGCTAAAAGAAGAGGATGGAGGTAAGAAAAGATTTAAAGCCAGATTAGATGTAAAAGGATATGCACAGAAAAAGGGTATTGATTTTGATGAGATATTTTCTTCAGTTGTTAAAATGACTTCTATTCGTATTGTTTTAAGTATTTTTTCTACTGAGGATTTACATTTAGAGCATCTTGATGTTAAAAAAACTTTTCTTCATTGTGATTTGGATGAAGAAATATATATGGTACAACCACAAGGATTTGAGGTCAAGGGTAAGGAGAATCTAGTGTGAAGATTATAGAAAATTTTATATGGCTTGAAGCAAGAACCTGAGAAATGGTATATTAAATTTGACACTTTTATGAATTAGCATGGATACACTCTATGTCATTCTAACCATTGTGTTTATTTTAAGAGGTTGGATGATGATAGCTACATTATTTTATATTTATGTGTTGATTATATGCTTGTAGATGGGTCTAACATAGATCACATTAAGGGATTGAAACAACAATTAGAACATTCATTTTCTATGAAGGATTTGGGGGTAGAAAAACAAATCCTTGGTATGAAAATTTGTAGAGATTGGAAAAATCAGAAATTGACTTTATCTCAGGCACATTATATTGAGAAGGTGTTGAAAAATTTCTCTATGGAGAATGCCAAAGCTCTCAGCACACCTTTACCTGGTCATTTGAAATTGACTAAGGAGATGTGTCCTAAGACAACAGAAGTGGAGGCTAAAATGTCCAAGGTACCTTATGCTTCAGCTATAGGGAGCTTAGTGTATGCTATGGTATGTACTTGGCCAGATATTGCACATGCAGTGGCAGTCGTTAGCAGGTATATGAGTCACCCTGGGATTGAGTATTGGAATGAAGTCAAATAGATTCTCAAATATTTGAGAGGTACATCCATAAATGTTTACACTTTGGGGGATCTACTACTACTATACAAGGATATGTTGACTTAGATTTTGCAGGAGATATAGATTGGGTGAACCATGTTAAATATTTGTGTCTTGTGTTCTCTTCTGGGTGGTTTATTATTTTATGATATTGGTTATATTTTCATGTCACTGTTATTTCTATCGTGTTAATCCTAACAAATCTTCCTTTCATCAAAACTATACCAGTCAACATGTAATTAAGCTCGACATCAGTTATGCCAACCTAGAGAATATGAATGTATGTATATTATTTCGAACAACAATCACCACTCAAGGATTTATTCTAGACAAGACCTAGGAGGTCTATCGACAACTATAAAATATTAGGGACATGTATAGCATGGTACAGGGATGGATGTGAGCAAGCCACTCATATTAATGAGTTTTAATTTGACATCCCTATCTCAGTTTATGTCAAAAGTTGCAATGTTGCTCAATTGAAATGAGCAACATTAGCTATGTTTCAATCCACTCACCATGAGATCAAATCTTCTACTCCATTATCTCTTCTTTCCTGGTTAAATTCTAGTGACAACCCTATCACATACACAGAGTCCCTTGAACTTTGTTGGCACATTGGACCAGAGTGTCCCTAAGGGTCACTAAGCAACATTGGGAAATGATCTTTATTGGGGCATATCTAAGAGTTCATGCAAGGTATCGATAAATCATCTAGTGATACAAGATCATGTTATGGAGGCCTATAATTACCTATCTTAGTTTTTGGATATTTCCCTTCATTTTAATTTGACATCCCTCTCTCGGTTTATGTCAAAAGTTGCAATGTTGCTCAATTAAAATGAGCAACAATGGATATCTTTCAATCCATTCAATAGGGGATCAAATAATCAACTCCATTAGCTTTGGTTGGCCAAGTAAACACTAGTGATAACCCCATCGTGCACATGCAGTCCCTCAAATATTCATGAGCACACCAGACCAGAGTGCCCCTAAGAGTCACTAAGCAACATTGGGTAGTAATATTTATTGGGGCATATCTCAGAGCTCATGTGAAGTATCAATGAATATTTAGGTGCTACAAGATTGTGTTACGGAGGCATAAAATTAGCTATCTTAGTTTTGGTATATTCCCCTTCATTTTAATTTGACATCCCTATCTCGGTTTCTGTCAAAAGATGCAACATTACTCAATTGAAATGAGCAACATTGGCTATCTTTCAATCCATTCATCATGGGATTAAATAATCTAATCCATTAGCTCTGGTTGGCTGAGTAAACACTAGTGATAACCTCATCTCACACACGGAGTCCCTCAAACATTCGCAAGCACACCAAACTAGAGTGTCCCTAAGGGTCACTAAGCAACATTGGAAAAAATATTTCTTGGGGCATATCTTGGAGCTCATGTGAGGTATCGACAAATCGTTAGATGTTACAAGACCATTTTATGGAGGCCTACAATTACCTATCTCAGTTTTGGGATATTCCCCTTCATTTTAATTTGAAATCCCTATCTTAATTTATGTCAAAAGTTGCGATATTGCTCAATTAAAATGAGAAACATTGGCTATCTTTCAATTTGTTCACCTTGGGATCTAATCATCTAATCCATTAGCTATATTTGGCTAGGTAATTGCTAATGAAAACCCCATCTCATACACAAAGTCCCCTGAATGTTTGCAAACACACCAGACTAGAGTGTCCCTAAGGGTCACTAAGCAACATTAGGCAGTGATCTCTCTTAGGGAATATCTCACAGCTCATGTGAGGTATCAATGAATTTTCAAGTGGTACATGAAGTGTTATAGAGGCCTACGATTGCCTATATCATTTTTGAGAGATCTTCTTCCTTCTAATTTGACATCCCTATCTCGGTTTATGTTAAAATTTGTATTGTTCCTCAATTGAAATGTGCAACATTGGCTATCTTTCAATCCATTCACTTTGGGATTGAATCATCTTCTCCATTGGCTAGATAAATACTAGTGAAAACCTCATCTCCCACATGGAGTCCATCAAAATTTTGCTAGAAGATCAAACTAGAGTGTCCCTACGGGTCACTAAGCAACATTGGGTAATGACCTTTCTTAGGGCATATCTCAGAGCTTGTAAAAGGTATTGATGAATTGACATTAGGTGCCATAGGATTATGTTATAGAGGTATACAATTACCTATCTTAGTTTTGGTATATTCCCCTTCATTTTAATTTGACATCCCTATCTCAGTTTATGTCAAAAGTTGCAACGCTGCTCAATTCAAATGAGAAACATTTACTATCTTTCAATCTACTCATTGTGGGATCAAATTGTCTACTCCATTAGCTCTGATTGGCCAATTAAACACTAGTAATAACCTCATCTCGTACATGGATTCCCTTGAACATTTGTAAGCACACCATACTAGAGTGTCCCTAAGGGTCACTAAGCAACATTGGACAATGATCTTTCTTGGGGCATATCTAAGAGCTCATGTGAGGTATCAACAAATCATTAGATGTTACAGGACCATATTATAGAGGCCTACAATTACCTATCTCAATTTTGGGAGATTCCCCTTCATTTTAATTTAACATCCCTATCTTGGTTTATGTTAAAATTTATAATGTTTCTCAATTGAAATGAGCAACATTGAATATCTTTCAATCCATTCACCTTGCGATCTAATCATCTACTCCATTATTTTTGTTTGTCTAGGTGAACACTAGTTACAACTACATCTCACAGATAGCCCTTGGAACATTCGCGAGCACACCAGACAAGTATGTCCTTAAGGGTCACTAAGAAACATTGGACAATGATCTTTCTTAGAGTATATCTCAGAGCTCATGCGAGGTATTAATGAATTTTTAGGTGGTACAAGACTATTTTATGGAGGCCTACAATTACCTATCCCATTTTTGAGAGATTCCTCTTCCTTTTAATTTGACATCCCTATCTCGGTTTATGTTAAAAGTTGCATTGTTGCTCAATTGAAATGAGGAACATTGGCTATCTTTCAATCCATTCACTATGGGCTCAAATTGTATGCTCCATTAGCTCCGATTGGATGGGTAAACACTAGTGACAACCTCATCTCCCACATGGAGTCCATTGAACATTCATGACCACACTGGAACGGAGTGTCCCTTAGGATTACTAAGCAACATTGGTCAATGGTCTATCTTGCACTACTACATTTGGGGCCAAATTTTGACATAAAATTTTGATGGGTAATTTTTTTATGCATTTGATGTGTTTTTTTTGTAACAGGCCCGATGGTGTCGATATTCTGATAGTTTTTAAATTAACCATTGGAATTCTGACAGTTTCGGGGTATAGATGAAAAAAAAAGTGAAACGCAAATCATTTTTATTTTGATTGCATAGAAAAGGAGCGGGAGAAAATGAATGAAAGATGAGTGCGAGAGAAGGTATGTAATTTCTTCATCTTTCGAGCCTCTAGCATCATATTCAACCACAAATTTCAAATGCATTTCATTTTATTTGATCATGAATGCTCTCTGAAATGACAACATTCGATGAGTGTCGTGCCCTAGCTAGTGCGTTATCTCTATTATTTGATGTTATTGGTGCTTGTGCTCAAGGATATCGATTCACTATTTTGAAATGTTTGGATTCACATTTTCTGATATTACTAGCATGTTTAATGATGCCATTGTATATTGCTGAGATAATCATTGAAATTACCACATTCTACTGGTGTCGTGCCCTAGCCCATGCTTTAACTTCATTAGTTAATGTTATTGGTGCTTGCTTTCAAGGATATCCATTTTTTTGAAATGTTGATAGTGGTTATCAAATGGATAGCCCATGAGCTTCTAGCTAGGCACCATTTGTATTGATAGCTTAGGGAATCAAATGTATTGTATCATTGATAGTTGAGACTTTGTTAAAAGGAAATAGGAAAAATAATGATTTTGATTTATTTTCTCTATTTTGATCCCTAAGTGGCTTACAATCCTAGAGAAGTATATGTAGATTTACAGATGTAGTTGTAGGATACATAGCAACTGATAATTCACAAGAAATCTATGCATCCAATTTGAATAGCAATTAATACAAAGAAATAGGGTCCTCTAATGGCCCAATCACCCAGACCTTGACTGCCCCCTCAACCAGTGACCCTTCAAAACTGGGTTATCATGCAATCAATGAGTGATCCTTCATTCTCCTGGTCTGCCCTACATCCAAACATATTGGAAATACATAATACAATGATAACAAGTCTTTCACAATCCCCCTTCCCTCAAGGAACACTATCAACCATCCCTATATAGCTCTCTACTATCACTCCATCATGTGATGACCATAGTGATGAGTAAAATTCTACCACTTCCTTGTTGATTGCATCTGATTCCACAACTTGCTAACCAACTTCATTCTTTATTGAAGCTATTCTATTAATTAATGGTCTTTCCTTCACTGAACTATGGAAAAAAATTGTATTGCAGTCCTCATCTTTCAACCAATTCTCTCTAGATTTTTGGTGTCAATATATTTCTTCTCTAGCTAGAATTTCCTCATATTGTTGTTACAAGTCCTTTTTAGTTAAGAAATCAATTTTATCCATACCTTCCTGAATCACCTTATTTTTTAAAACCTCTAGCTACTTGTCCAATGTTTTTTTCCACAAATATATCCTTGAAATGAATTTGGTTCCAACACTTCCTCTTGTTCTTTATATACTATAATTTTTTGAGCAATTAAAACCCCACATTTTCTTAAATAACAAGCACAATCTTCCAATAGTTTGCCACCATTTTCCAGAATCATTCTTCTCTTAGACACGTTTTCTCCATCTTCAAAGAGCATCAAATTGATACCAAATCCTTCTACAAAACTAAAGCATCTAGAAAGTGATTTGACCTAGTTATGGGAAGTATTTTTGCCTCAAATATCAAGTGGAGGGATCCATGTAAACACCCCATTCTTGGTTTTAACTTCCCACAATCCAATTTTGGTTACAAATATCTAAAAATCAAATTGGATCCTACTCATAGTCCCCTTGCTCCCTTTCTTATCAGCCATATCCAATGTTTCATTGAAGTCACGACCAAGAATGAAGGTCACCTTACCCATACCATTCATGGATTCTAAAATGTTGATCCAAGCTCCTAAAAAATATTATGTTGCTTATTGTTCTAGTTTAGTTTCTATTAAACATACTACATCAGGTTTTGTCTCAAAATACTTTTTGATTAAACATCTCTAGTTAGGGGCATTGCAACCCCTAAAATTCCATGTTATGAGATTCATTTCTTTCCAAGAGAGAACAAGTCTCTCCTAGATCTTAACTTTCTCTGGTCTTTTCTATTCTCCCTCTCGTCCTCTTTCCTCTCATATTTATCTTTTTGGACTTAGATTTATTTTTCTTGACTGTTCTATTTTCCAAAATTCCTTCCCCGTCTCTCAAGACAAATTCATCTTATGCCCCTCCGTAATTAAGACCCCCCTCATCCTCAACATGGTCTTCATCACCTAGAGTCTCGATTTCACGGATAGGGGACATGTAAATATCTTTAAATACTTATTCTACCACAATGTCACCCTTAAAATTATGGTCCTCCTACTCCATCTTCTTGATCTTCCTGGCTAAAGTGGATGAATCCTCTCCATTCTCTAGTCTTTCATCCCTCTCTTCCACACTCACTTATATTACTAATATATCTATTCCTTTTTTAACTTAAGCTTGTGGAGTAAATGTGTTCATAATAGAGTCTATTGTATTATGCTCTATTTCCTCTATGATATTTCTATAATCTCCACTATTCCTATCCTTACCAACAATTCTTAAACATATTTTACTTGATGTGATAATAACATGCTAAAATGAACCAATGGCATGTTCTTCGTGTGGTACAAGGAAGATTTGGCTATGAAATCTTCCTTCGTGAAAGCTGAGTGCAAGAGAAGGTATGTGATTTCTTCATCTTTGATTGGTATCTTTGACGGGCAACATCTTTCGAGCCTTTGGCATCATATTCGACTACAAATTTCAAATGCATTGCATTTTATTTGATCATGAATGCTCATTGAAATGACCACATTCTACTGGTGTCGTTCCCTAGCCCGTGCTTTATCCTCTCAAGTTCCCCAACCCCTCCTAATCGATTAGAGGGATTAGTTGAGTGTTTAGACACTAAAAATTCTCATGCAACTCCCAAAATTTCACATACAAAATAAAATTAAATCCATTTATGAATTAAATCCAGTATGCCAAAGGACTAGTCCCAACAATTCTTAAACATACTTTATTTGATATGATTAATTGTTAATAAAGGTCTAATATACAATGGTCATGCCAATAATATCAACAAACGTGAATCCAAACATTTCAAAATAGTGAATCGATATCCTTGAGCACAAGCATTTTATTTGATCATGAATGCTCACTGAAATGACTGCATTCTACTGGTGTCGTGCCCTAGCCCATGCTTTATCTTCATTATTTGATGTTATTGGTGCTTGTGCTCAAGGATATCAATTCACTATTTTGAAATGTGTGGATTCACATTTGTTGATATTACTAGCATGACCATTGTATATTAGACCTTTATTAACAATTCATCATATCAGATAAAGTATGTTTAAGAATTGTTGGGACTAGTCCTTTGGCATACTAGATTTAATTCATAAATGGATTTAATTTTATTTTGAATGTAAAATTTTTGGGAGTTGCATGAGAATTTTTAGTGTTTAAACACTCAACTAATCCCTCTAACCAATTAGGAGTGGTTGGGGAAGCTGAGAGGAAATTTTTCAAACATTCATATTCACTTATTGAATGCTTTGGAGACTATTGGTTTGACTATCCATGCATTACCAGTGACTAAGATTCATTAAAGGATACAAAACCCTTCATTTTGGGTTATTGTGTGTGGATTCAAATGTAGGTTTGATTTCGTTAATGTTTAGAAGAGATCAATAAAGTATTTAAAGACAATCTTACATGTTTGGAGAGGTTTGAGAGGTACTTATCATGACTGTACCCTCATAAACAGCGGCATAGACTAGTTTTACTAAGTTTCCTTTCTCTACCACAGGGGTACAGTCAGAGGGTTCATTAAAAAAATGATCCTTTGAATGGTTACTATAAATATGAATGATTTGATATAGCATATTTCTCATTTTACTTGAAGTTTGGAATAGCTTGTGCAAGGGTGAAAGTACTTTTGATCATTTTGGTCGTGACTATTCCTCTACACAATCAGGAAATGTAATTGTCTAATGATTATATGTAATGTTGAATGGATTAAATTCTTTATTCTTGGTAGAAGTGAATGGAAGGAATAGTGTTGGTGTTAGGTTTCATTTATTATTGGATTCAATGGTTTCCAAGATGTGTTGAGTTTTCTCCTTGTTCAATGTTAACTGTTCCTACACAATCCACTCATACAATAGTGAAATGCTATGTGATTGACAATTTTATACAATTGGTCCTTTGGCATGTATTAAACAAAATAATTTTCAGCATATTATTATCATTCTATTTCTTTGTTGTAAACATGTCATTGGTTCAGTTTTGTAAATTTTTGTTCGTGTTATTTTTATTTTTTTCTATTTTTTCCATTTGATAACCATAGTCAACATTTAAAAATGGTGAATTGATATCCTTGAGAAAAAGAACCAATAACATCAAATAATGGAGATAAAGCATGGGCTAGGGCACAACACTAGCAGATTAAAACTAAACCAATGGCATGTTTAAAACAAATAAATAGAATGATAATAATATGCTAAAAATTCTATTCTGTTTAATACATGCCAAAGGACCAATCCCAACAATTCTTAAACATACTTTATCTAATATGATAAATTGTTAATAAAGTTCTAATTTTGTATACTTATAGCATGAAGGAAAATTTGACCTAGCCAAATCTTCCCTATACCACACAAAAAACTGTGTGATAACTATGTCTACTCCAACATTAATTGTTCAAGAATTCATCATATTAGATAAAGTATGTTTAAGATTTGTTGGGAGTAGTTTTAAAAAATTCATATTCACTTATTGAATTCTTTGGAGACTATTGGTTTGACTTTCCATGCATTACCAGTGACTGAGATTCATTAAAGGATACAAAGCCTTTCATTTTGGGTTATTGTGTGTGGATTCAAATGTAGGTTTGATTTGGTTAATGTTTAGAAGAGATCAATAAAGTATTTAAATACAATCTTACATGTTTGGAGAGGTTTGACAGGCACTTATCATGATTTTACCCTCACAAATAGCGGCATAGGTTGGTTTTACTAAGTTTCTTTTCTCTATTTTGAGGTTCTCATTGTCAAAGTGGCCAAAGACTATGTTAGGCTGATAAAATATGGGGATTCTCTTTACCACTGAAAATCTTTGAAGGTTGCTGCACTTGGATGGATGTGTACCATTGTTAAGAGAATTGGATTGAGTTTGGCTTACCTCAAATAGGTGAGGCAACATATGGAAAGGTTGTCGTCTATTGACCCAAATACTAGGACTATTTTGATCTATGGGTACCCTAATGTTGGCAAGAGTTCTTTTATTAATTATGATGAGTTGTATCATTCCCATCATGTCCCATGCTTTCACCACGTGTACCCTCAAATATAGGATGTAAATCATTGTTCTCTTCTTGACCAAAGGCTGCCATATCTTGAGGTAGTGGAGTTATGTCGCTATTATGAACTCAGAATTATGGTCATACCTTGGTGACAAATTTTAAATGGATACAAGCACCTTTTTTGTGCAATGCTCAGGCCCAACCTTTATATCTTTAATGCCAATGCTAGATGCCTCTTCTTTACTAATTAATCCATGTGACAAATCTACAGACTTGTGAGAATGAGGAAAGGAGCCTCTACTATCCAAATTCAAAACATGGGACTTTTCTTTCCTTCCATCTTTAGATTCACCACACACCACTATAATTATATTTTCCTCATAGTCTTATCAATTGAGAAGAGGATTTGGTGTGTCAAATGAATCCCTATCCATATCAACTTCACGTTCTTCACCAATTGTTGATTCAAAATCAATCTTTGAGAAATATGAATACTCATCAAACCTCTCTTGAATGTCCTTACTAAAAGGCACATGTCACCTTCATTACATCTTCTTTTTATTTCATGTTTTAATCTTTAAGAACTTGAACAAGAATAGAGGTTTTAATGAAATATCAATTTGATTTGCAAATTTTTTGTTCTTTACAAATTTGAAAGGCTTTAATACTTACTAGGGCAGATGTGGATGTGCAACCTTATGCTTTTACTACTAAGTCTCTATTTGTTGGGCATACTGCTTATAAGTACTTGAGATCTATCACAAATTTTGCTAATTAAGGTTGGTGGGATGATTACACCTATCCTAAAAAAAGACTGTCAAATCATTATGCTTTCAAATCAATTGCCTATTGGCGTATCCCTTGCAAGGTAGAGAAGCCAAACACATAAAGAACATGCACATAAACACAAAAGTTGAAAAACTTAAATGGAATACATCAAGAAGTACCAAATGATGAATGCTCAATTGTTGTAATGGAAAAGCATTAGACCCGTCCATTTCTAGAACTTGATTTTCTAGTCTAAATGATTTTTCTATAGTCATAATGATTTTTATAGAACTTGATTTTCTAGTCTTAATGATTTTTCTATAGTCCTAATGATTTTTCTATAGTCTTAATGATTTTTATTTCATCCTAATGTTTGTTGCTCTTGATAAATTAGGCCTTGAATTTGAATTTTTGTTCACTATTTTATTTCAGCTTGAGATTTTATTCATTTTTCATATACACAGAGACTACACATGCTGATAAAAAAATGAGCTATTTGATTATTAATTGTTGATGATTGTAAATGGTCAATATTTATGATGGTACTCCTTGGTGTATTCCATTTAAAAATAATCATATTTCTATGACTATGATAAATGTCCCTATGTGGGTCTATGATTAGTTCTTTGGTTCCTTATTAATTGCTTTTTATTGCATGGTTGTCTTTGGTTTGTCATTTTGTTTTGATTTTCATATTCTTTTGATTTGTCGAAATAGCGTCGATGACTTTGATCAATGTGCCTATGTGTCAATGTGGTGTTGGCCATGCATGTCGAAGATGTCAAGCACAATAAGTAATCCTGGTGGTCAATTTTGGGTTTCCCAAATAGGAAAAAGGTCTAGATACATAGGGTAAAAGTACAAAGCTGTGTCACACTTTTATAAAGGAAAAGGTCAACAACACAAAATTTTTAACTTTAACGACATAAAAATGACATTTATGTTTAAAATTTGGAGATGATGTAAACTAATGAAATGTGTAAAAGTGGATGAAGTTTATGCCTATAATTTTTTTAATTTTTTTTGAACAAGAATTCACATAGTTTTTAAATTTTTTAAGTCCATTTTTTACTTGCTGAAAAATGCTAAAAAATGAGGGTCTTGTCCGCACCAAAAGAGTATATGCAAATAATCTTTTTTTCCTTTGATTTCAAAATATGTCATAGATAAAATGTATAGCTAGTGTAGAAAAGAAGAAAAATTAGTTTTCAATTTATATTTTCTCTGTTATAACTACTCAAAGTCGAACATACCTGAAATCGACAGTTTTCATCTCACGTCAAATTTCCCCTATCAAATCTACACCATTCAGAAAATAAATTACACACTCTTAAAGATAACTCTCTCCTCCAGTGCTAAATACAAATTTTCAATTTTTTTGATAAGCTTTACTACTTTTTTCTATTTTTGAAGCATCTTGTTCTCGAATGTTAAAATACCTACTTGCAGTATTTTGAAATTATAATATATTAGATCTACTTAAATTACTATAAAAATTATATAATGATAATCTTGACTCTGTGCTCTAAAAAAGGGTATTTTTATATTTGTAAAAAAATATCATTAAAAATAGTAAGAGTTATTGAAACATCATTTTTCTAAAATTTTTTTATTTCTTTAGTAATTGTTATAAAACATGCATTTAATAGATATTTCCAATTGGAAAAGGTGAAGAACTTATGTAACTTAGTTAGAATGAATCTAGCTAGACCATATGTTTGATAAAAAATAATTTTAGTTATAAGTACTCAAATTCAACTGTGCTGATAAGTTGTCCTGAAACATGACACAGCTTTGTGCTTTTACCGCGTAATTATATTTTATGTTTAAAAATAATGTGACAACTAAACAGTTTATGAAAAACTGATGTACATTTGGTATTGCAGGGAAATAGTGGATGTCAATACTTTGGTGGGTCAATGAAACTGCATTTACATCTACCCCATCTACATCTATACCTGATGTAGGAAATGAGTGAAACTTGTGCAAGGCTTGAGAGGCAGCTAGTGTCACCAAGATTGCTTCAATGGTGAAAGCAGAAATCATATTTCTGCGATGCCTTCTTTGTGTAGTTTGTGCACTACTTTGTTGGGACCATATGCATAAATATGGTTAACAAAGGGCTATTATAGATACTAGATTTTTTTTTAGAATTTCAAGTAGATACGTAGGACATATTTTGATAAACTCATAAAAAATTTTGTTGTTTATGACTTCGTTATGATTTTCAATATAAAATTAAACAAAATTAAAAATTAACCTTATTATCGAGCTAATTGTCGAAGGATCCAGGCCAAGGCTAGAAAGATGTCTTCCCATTCTATTTTGGATACGTGTTTCATAAAATATACATACATGTTGCACATGCATTCTCGATTCAGAGTGGGAAAATCTTATTTTGGATGCAAGGGAGAGAAGCCAAACACATAAAGAATATACACATGAACATGACAAGTGAGAAATATAAATGTAGATATCACAACAGATGAGAAACATAAATGTAGGCATCATGGTCACAATTTTTTGGAGACACAACATAATTGAATGGTATACCTAGACAATGCAACATAACTACTACTCCTCTGGTTCCAAGTTGACACTGTGGGATCCAAAAACTATAGATAAGGAATAAATTTAGAGAGCAGATGAGGGCCGTAATGACCAAAATAATATAGAGTCCCTATATTATTTCATTTGTTATGGCCCTCCTCCTTCACTCTCTAAATTTATTCCTTATCTATGGGTTTTGGATCTTGTAGTGTCAATTTGGAACTAGAGTAGTGGTTGTGTTGCATCGTCTGGGTATACCACTCAAGTATGTTGTGTTTCCAAAAAATTGTGACCATGATGCCTACATTTATGTTTCTCAGTTGTTGTGTCCCAGGACCCCTTATGACCCTTTACGACCCTTTACAATCCCTAAGAATACATCTTAGAGGTCTTAAAATGTTGTAAAGGGTCATAAGAGGCTCCTAGGAGGGGCCAGATGAGCTTCCACCTTCACGTGGTTGGCCCTGTTAATTAGAGAGTGTTAAACCATTCTCAAAACAAAGAGAAGCTCAATAATTTAAGGTCTCAGTCCACGAAGATGCTGAAAAAATGAGGGGAATCAATAATGGAGAGTTTTTAGATACTGAGATAATGTATATTTAGTGGAAATTAAGATGAAGTCAAAGAAGATCAGTAGTTGTCTCAATAGGATTCATGTTGCAATGCCCAAGCTTGGAGATGGGAAAGAGAGGCCCCCTTGTATTCCTCAAGTTGTTTTGGATGTCAAGGTGTGTGCTGCCAAGGAGGCCAGGAAGTTGGAGAAGGATATTGATAATGAAAATGGTGGGGCTAGAGTTTACTCTGCAAACTTGAAGAAGCGGTATATTTTGGCAAATAAGGAGTGGATAGAAGATGATATTTCTAAGATCATGGATGGTCACAATGTTGTAGACTTTATTGATCCAAATATCTTGCAGAGGCTTCAAGAGCTGGAGAAGGAAGAAGGGCTTAGGATGGCAGTTGAGGGTGACCAAGATGATGAGATGGGGGAAGTGGAGTTTAATCCTGATGAAAAGGAAGCTCTAGTTGTAATTAGGAAGAAGAAGAAGATTCTTATCATCGATCATATATTGAACAAGAATATTGCAAAGAGCACGCCTACTGTACCGAGGAAGTTTGACAAGAACAAGGAATATAGCTAAAATAGAATGGGAAGACATCTTTCTAGCCAGGGCTTTGATCCTTTGACTAAAGATAGCAAAGCTCAAGAGACCATCATAGTTGGTCTTTGTCTTTGGTCCATATCTTGAAAAACCATTTTACATTTCGTTAGCTCATCAAATGCAGTGATTTGAAAGAATTTAATGGATGATATTTTCATGTATAATGTATATTATTTTAGTTTGAAGGTGAATGCATTTATCTACTTCACGCACTTGTATACATCAAGCACAACCATAAAGAAGCATCCCCTCCCATCGCTTGAGTAATGTAGGCCATGGGAGGATATGCTTCTTTATGGCTGTACTCATAGTATAAAAGTGCGTGAAGTCAATAAATTCGTGCAACATCAACTTAAATGATATACATTATCATGAAAATATTATGTTAAATTCTTTCAAATCCCCTCATTTTATGAGCTAACGAAAGGTAAAACAGTTTTTAAGTATATGGACCAAAGATGAAGACCGACTATGATGGTCTCTTGAGCTTTGTTTTCTTTACTACATGTTAATCCATGGCTTTTTGGACAAGAAGTTAATTTATTCTGATAGAAGCGCTATACATCTGATGAATTCTCATATCGCTAGCTTACTAAATACCATCGTATTTATGATAGGTTCCATTGGAGGGAACTCCAATTCAACAAATTTGTGTGACAAGACTTCTATACATCTAATGAGTTCTCTTATCGGACATCTACTGCATATCTATCACAGTGTCGACAGAAGTTACATTGTAAAGAACACGTTTTCGATAGATTTGTCCCATATTAAAGTTTCTATTCATGTGGCCATTTCCAATGGGAAACTATGTTGGAAAATTGATGGTGATCACGTCCATCACCATTTCCAATGCAAAAATGCCAACGGACAAATATGTCAAAGTTTTGACAAATAGGCGTTGCAAATCCGACACATGGCCGTCAAAATTTGGCCTCAAATGTACTAGTGTTGGGGCATATCTCAGAGCTCATACAAGGTATTGATGAATCATTAGGCTCTATAAGACTATGTTATGGAGGTCTACAATTACCTATCTCAATTTTAGGAGATTCTCATTTGTCTTAATTTGACATCCCTGTCTCAATTTATGCCAAAAGTTGCAATGTTGCTTAATTGTAATGGGAAACATTGGCTATATTTCAATCCATTCACTATGGGATCAAATCATCTTCTCCACTAGATCTATTTGGTTGGATAAATTCTAGTGACAACATCATATCACACATAGAGTTCCTCAAACATTCGCGAGCACACTAGACCAATGTACCCCAAAGGTCACTAAGTAACATTGGGCAGCGATCTTTCTTGGGGCATATCTTAGAGCTTGTGTGAGGTATCAAAAAATCATCTGGTGCTACAAGACTATTTTATGGAGGCCTACAATCATCTATCTCAATTTTTGGATATTCCCCTTCATTTTAATATGACATCCCTATCTTGGTTTATGTCAAAAGTTGCAATGTTGCTCAATTAAAATGAGCAACATTGGCTATCTTTCAATCTAGTCACTATGGGATTGAATCATCTACTCTATTAGCTCTAGTTGGTTAGGTAAACACAAGTGACAAGCCCATCTCACACATGGAGTCCCTTGAATGTTCGTGAGCACACCAAACCAGTGTCCCTAATGGCCATTAAGAAACATTGGGAAGCAATATTTCTTGGGGCATATCTCAAAGCTCATGTGAGGTATCAAAAAATTGTTAAGTGAAATAGGACCATGTTATGGAGGCCTACAATTACCTATCTCAGTTTTGGGAGATTCCCCTTTGAACTAATTTGACATCCCTATCTCAGTTTATGTCAAAAGTTGCAATGTTGCTCAATTGAAATGAGCAACATTGACTATCTTTCAATCTATTTTCCATGGGATCAAATCATTTGCTCCATTAGCTCTGGTTTTTTGGGTAAACTCTAGTGAAAACCATGTCTCCCACATAGAATCCCTCTAACATTCATGAGCACACCAGACTAGAGTGTCCCTAAGGGTCACTAAGAAACATTGGGTGGTGATATTTCTTCAAGAATATCTCAGATCTCGTGGGAGGTATTGAAAAATTGTTAGGTTCTTTAGGACTATGTTATGAAGGCCTACATTTACCTATCTTAGTTTTGGGAGATTCAACTTTGTTTTAATTTGATATCCCTATCTCATTTTATCTCAAAAGTTACAATGTTGTCCGATTGAAATGAGAAACATTAGCTATCTTTCAATGCGTTCACCATGGATCAAATCACCTTTTCCATTATCTCTAGTTGGCTAGTTAAATGCTAATGGAAACCCCATTTCGCACATGGGGTCCCTCCACCATTTGCGAGCACACTAGACCTAAGTGTCCCTTAAGGTCACTAAGCAACATTAGGTTATGATCTTTCTTGATGCATATCTCAGAGTTCATGTGAGGTATTGATGAATCATCATGTGATACATGACTATGTTATCAAGGCTTGCATTAACCTATCTCACTTTTTTGGGAGATTCCCCTTTATTTTAATTTGACATCGTTATCTTAGTTTATGTCAAAAGGTGCAATGTTGCTCAATTGAAATAAGCAACATTGGCTATCTTTCTATCTATTCATCATGGGATCGAATCATCTACTCCATTAGCTCTGGCTGGTGAAGTAAATACTAGTGAAAAAATTGTCTTGCACATGGAGTCCTTTGAATGTTCGCAAGCACATAAGACCAGAGTGTCCCTATGGGTCACTAAGCAACATTGGGTAGTGATCTTTATTAGGCCCTATCTCGAATCTCATGCAAGGTATAAAAAAATTGTTAGGTTCTACAGGACCATGTTATTGAGGCCTACAATTACCTATCTCAATTCTACAAGATTCCCCTTCATTTTAATTTGACATCCCTATCTTAGTTTATGTCAAAAGTTGCAATGTTGTTGAATTGAAATGAGCAACATTAGCTATCTTTCAATCCATTCACTGTAGGATTGAATTATCTATTCTATTAGCTCTAGTTGGTCCCTCCAACATTCACAAGCACATAGGATGAGAGTGTCCCTAAGGGTCACTAAGAAACATCAGGCACCGATAAAATAAAGTTAGATGTATTGGCAAATGTCTTGATGGTCCTGGTAAGGACCATAGGACCAAATTTGTGTAATATGGAAACATGATGCCAAGTTTGATCAATCAAGAGTTTATGGAGGTTTATGATGTAATAAGGCCAATTAATAAGCCCTTGAATTAGTTTTAGGATCTTAAAAGTTAAATTCTTCAAGTTTACAAATTTGAATATTTAAAACCTAATGACTAGTTACGAATGGGTGGGTATTTGATGGTTGGAGTTAGTCTGGGTAGTTCTGAACATACTTTTGATCATAAAATTATTGGAACAACATTGTAATGCCTATTTAAGGCTAATTCATGGTAAAGAGAGAGGATGTAATTGATTCAGTTTCACAATAATGAAAGTCATGATTTCTTGTTAAATTTAAGTCATTTCTCCTTTTTTGACATTAATAGTGTCAAAAGATACATGTTAATGCATTGGGGAGTAATTTAGATTGGTTGGGCAAGTTGTTTATGCATTTTTTAATTCATTTGGGGTTTTAATTAGTCCATGTCCTTAAAATTTTGTTCACTATCTTGGATAGGACTACATTTTGTGTTCATTAGCAATATGGATTGAATGATCCATCCCATTTTTTTATTTACTGTCACTTGGGGATGGATCCACATTTGTAATATATCATTTTTACATGAATAGTATAGGAAAGAAGACCACTTGTAGAGTATTGGTATTGGTGATTTGAAGATGGGTTTTGAAGGGTAATGAAGTTGAGGTATAGGTATAGCAGTAGAGAATCTAGCCAAAGGAGGGTACCTTTTTAAGGCTGAAATAATTAGTATATGTTGGGAAGATGGTGATCTGATGAAGGGTTCTCCCTTTAATACCACAAACACATAACAAAAATAGAGAAATAACAACAATTTACAAGAACAGAAAATGGGCTTCTTATTATCTCCACAAATGTGGAATTACAAATTTCAAAATTACAATATGAAAAGCCACATGGGAATTTTCTCTTACAATATTATGTAGGAAAAAGCCTTGAATCATTACCCAGGACTAATCTAAACTACTAGAACTACCTAGACAACACTACGAGCCTTCCTTATATAGGTAATTTTTTTCACCGCATGGGAAGGTTCTCAAATTTTAGCCCACAAGGCCGACCAGCCCTAGAATTATTTTATTTTTCATTTTATTACATCAAAGTCAGTTCAAAGAAACTTTCAGAACTCAAAAAGAAATTTTTTGAAGGAAATTCATTTTCTTCCATTTCAAGTGACCCAACTTTCAAAGACCATAAGTCATCACCCGTTGACCCGATTGAATATTATGACCCCACTTTGGAAAGGGTTTGAAGTTCTCTACAATAGTTGACTCACACAAGCTCTAGTTAGCCAAAGTTTCAACCTCATCTAGGGCCTTTAAAGCCTTCAAAACTGAGTTCAAAGTTTCTGTGTCCTGCTGCCAATACCGAAAATTTTCAATATCTACAAAACTAGACTTGATATGGCAATGAAACTTTACTGGAAGGCTGATATGACCAAAATGAACTTCTAGGGAAGAAAATATACCATTATGAGCTCAAACAAAAAAATACTAAAAATAGTAAATTTTCATAAATAGCAGTTCTGCACAGGATAACCCTTATTGAAAAGAAACCAAAAATATTTTTCAGTGATGCAAGATTGTTTTTACACCCAGGATGATCCTACATCATGATCCAACCTTTGTTTTCTTGAGATTGGGTTGAGAAGGCATACATTGAGTAGGCCCTAGTTTTTGGAGGGTTTAGAGGACAATTTGGGGGTTTTGTACGTAGGAAGCCTATAGAACCAAATTGATAGAAATTTCCTCTAATTGGAGCCATAATATAGCTCTATTAAAGAATGCATGGTCAGCAATTGAGTCTTTGATACAATTCCTTTGTAAAAGTGGGGGTTTTGGGGCTTAAAATAGTGCCAAGTGTGTGACCAACATGGTATTATCTAAAATAATAGTATCCAAGTTTGCTAGGTGAAATATGATACTTAAATTGACCTTTTGTTCACTTGCTACATGTGTTATGCATTGATATTGCATATAATTGTTGATTGATATCATGTGGATTTAGATTATTTTCAAATAATATTTCTTAATGGATGCATGGGGTAAACATTGAATATATTTTGTTCATGCAAATTATTTAAATATGATTTCTTCATGTCTAATGTTATGAATAGGCCATGTTTATTAATGGTTATATGATTTGCAACTATCTCTTCTCCCTTTTCTCTATTATTTGATATGTAATTACAAAGATTTTTTTTTTAATGATGAAAATATTAGACACATGGTAAAAATTTGATGCATCATATGATTGGTACTTATATTCCTTTCTATTCTTCTAAGTGGAAGTTTTGAATTCTGAGAATTGATAAATTTACTATCTTTCACTTGATTAGAACATGAAAATGTGTGCTCTGTTTATGAGTGTTGACATGATGTGTTGTTACTAATGCACCTTCTTCATATGCTATTGGAATCACATTTTCAATGAAATGTTATTTCTTTATGTTTGCAAATGGATAAATGTTGAAAATTATGTGTTGTGAAATGAGATGTTGTCACTTGAAGTAGAGATATTATAACATTGGTAATTAGATTTGTGTTATATTGAATCAAGTGAATTGTGAAGGAATGAAATGAGAAAATATGAACCTTGAGTAATGTTACCTGGTAATAAAATTTTGATGGATATTAGAGAGTACTTGAATTTGATATATGATGTTTATGTTTCTGATTTTTCAAAAACAATGAAATCTATGTTATATTGATTTATTCTTGGATTGGGAAAGTACTCCTTGTGCATGTGAACATCCAGTACCAGTGCTATGTTGTGTGTTGTGTATAACCAGTACTTGCATTGTGTGCTAATGAGGTGATGAATGTATGTGTACCCACCCATGGAGGGTATGATTGCATTTGGCTATGGAAGAACCATTCCATCATTTTGTTACATATGTTGACCCTACTGAGTGCCAACCTATGGGTTGTTGATAAATCAGTACGTGTAGGGGTAGTAGCATATCTTCTTTTCCTCAAGTGGACATCATGGCATACGAATAATGGTGGTGTAAAGAGACCTTAGCTTCCACCTCTTGAGGAAAAGATAATTAATGTGTCCCCTATGATGAACTTGAGTACAAGGTTCATTTGTGTTATCCCTTATCCCCATAGTTTTTGAGGATGATATTAGTATTTTATGTGAGACTCTATAGATATATTGGTTATCACTGATGATTCATGTATTTGTATATACACCTTTGTGATCCAACATGAGGAGGGATATTTTTGGTCCATGATGTGATGTATTCTGTATTGCACATGTTCTAACATGATGCATGAGATACGATGCCACACCCACCGGTGTTCCAACACATTGTTAGTGATGATGCCATGTTGCCAATGGTAGTGAGTTGGGCTCAGGAACATGATGCCACGTATCTAGATACATGTAGGCACACAATATGTATATGTATTTTATTCCTACTTGATGCAGAATGATAGGTAGGTGCTTTCATACTTGTAAAGGGGGCCCCATGGTTGCTCAGTCGTTGAGGACCGGTAGGCATATGAGAGTACCCTAGCTAGGTATACCTCTAGCTACAGAAATCACCTATTGAGAGGTATTTCTATGCGGGGTGTGACCTACATGTGTTTTCTCCATGAGGTACACTTCCATGTGACATACGATCATAGTGTTCTTTTTCCGCTTGGTGTATGCTCATGGCAGGTGATATGATGTGTTTTATATGTCTACCTGATGCGGGGGAGAGTGTCAAGGTTGCCACCCCATGCCATATGATATGCAGGGTCTTTCCAGGATACATGAAGGGCTATCATGATAGCCAGATGATTGTGCACCATCCTTCCTCGATGGGTGACTAGATGTAGTCACATAGTGATGCAATGTGCACTTTATGATATTTTTTGTATCTTTTCTCATGTAGACCAGTGATTTATTTATGTTATTTGTGATGATTTAGCCAAAAATTGTGAGATTTTATTGCATGTAGCTCTTAGGGTTACATTTGATTTATTGTTGCAATTCCATGGATTTTATTACCTTATTGTTGTAATTGAAGATTTTATTTATTTTATTTGTGGACTTTGTTGGCTAAGCTATTTATCCTTATTATTTTTGAGAGTTGGTCTTGTTTTGTAATGTGATGCCTCTCCAAGACTAGAGGAGATAGTCTTGGAGAGTGTATATGAGGAAGTAGACGTAGGGAACCCCCATAGTATGGAGGTATGTGAGGTTGTTATGCAGCCATGACCACTACCTACCTTAGAGTGGTAACTCTCCCTTGGAGGCTAAACACCTTACTCCAAACAAGGGATACTGGTCACGTGGTCTTGTATGAAAGGTTTCACCATATGGCAAGTAACCCATCCCTGTCAAGCCATTGAGTGAGATGTGCATTCAGATGAGATCTTACCCAGAGCACATGTACATGTCTGATCTTGAACCTTGTGTTGTTGTAAATGCATGTGTTGATGAACTACAACTGATTTAGAACCTAATTGAAGATCTATGATTAGAGATCACCGAGTTGTTGATTAGATATGTAATATGGTTAAAAAGTAATATGTTTTCATTGATGTCAACTAGTTTGACAACACTTATCTTGTAAGTTACTATACCTAAACATTTGTAGAAAAGGAGTAAGAGAGATGAAGAGAAGAAATATCTACATGAAAAAGATGCATATGATAGATGAGGATAAGGAATACATTAGGTAACTTGCTAATGATTCTATGACCTTATGTTATTGACTTGATTATGTTTCATTCATCTATGATGAAGAAAAGAGCTGAAAGACACAAGGTAGTGTGGTCGGTTGATGAAGCATTAAAGTATACACCGAGCAATGTAGTGTATAATGAGCATAGTATAAATTGAGATTGTGTTCATCGACACATTTCTTTGTTAACAGAGCAAGAGAAAGGAACTAAATGATTAGTTTAGCCGATAAGATCGATGAGTTGTAAACTACCTTGTGATAGGAGATGTTGATAAAGTTTGTTACGAAGATCGACGGCTAACAAAATTCAAGGAAGATCTAAAGGATGGAATCAAAATGTGTTACTGACACATTAGCTGAGAAAGGTTTAAGTGGAAAAATGGACGAAGGAGAATAAGTGGAAAAATCTAATGGAAGAGAAGAAAATGGTTTACTTGTCTATTTAAGAGACTAGAGTTTCATTATGAAACTTATGCCGGAAGAAGGAGACTACAGATTTATCGCATGAACAAGCTTCATGTATGCCTGATCAAACTAGTTAAGGAGAACCAAACCATAGAGTTTACCAAGCGTCAGAAAGCTATTACCAAGTGATAGTAAGTCATTGATTATTGTTGATACAGAATTGATATATTGATCAGAGGATTTGAATGAGCATAATATAGATCTAAACATCTGCAATTGAAGTTGTATTGTAATCAGATCACCTACTATTACTATTTAACCATTGTGTATAGACAAATCTCTTAACCGAGTGGACTAGGAAAGTCTTTTATGTATCAGTCATAGAATGAACATTGTTATCCTATCAATCCCATAGTGAATGCTGGTTGGACGATAATGGTTGGTCTAAAATCCTCTAACAAGGTCACACCTTGCAGTGTGTTTGTAACCTTTAATAGGGTTGGGTCTTCACCGACCTCACTTCAGAAGAGTGAACAATATTTGGGTTGCCAGTCCCAGGTGGTGTTTCCCTTCACAAGGTTTCCACGTTAAATCTTTTGTGTTATGTGATCATTGTGGTGATTGTTTGTTATCATACTTTTCATATTACATGTTATATTTGATCAGTAATCATTATATGTTATTTGATTGGTAATCAAAAAAAGCACAGATAGTATAGTATTTTATGTTACCGAGCTATAAAAGTTTAAGTAAATTGTTTTGGATTATACATTTTGATTTGGGACTATGGATAATTGATTCACCCCCCTCTCAGTTATTCTAACATTTGGTATCAGAGTTGTGGTTTCTTGGAATAGAGTTTTAAGGACTTTAGCACAAAGGTCTCAAAATGTTTAAGAGGGAAGTGCCAAAGGTAAAAAAAGATAACTTCACAATATGGCAAAGTCGAATGAAGTTGCATATATCCAAGATTGGGAATTCTGCCCTAGATCTGATGGTGAATGGATACCTTGCACTGCCCACTAGTCCCTTGACCCTTGATCAACTAAGAGAGAGGCATGAACATAATGTTACTATGATGGAGATTGCTACTACCTGTTCAGATGTTGAATTTGAAGACATCAAGGACTGTACTACTGCTAAGTAGATGTGGGATAAACTTGCTCAAATTTATAGTGGTGATGCGAATGTCAAGAGAGAAATAGCAGAAAGCTTAAGAGGAAGATTTGATTACATGAAGATGAAAGAAGGTGAAAACATTGTGCAGTACACAAATAGAATAAAGGAGGTAGTTCATGCTATTAGAGCATCAGATGGAGTTATTGATGAAGACACCATGGTAAGAAAAATTCTAAGGATCTTATTGCGCATCTATGCCATTAGAATATTTGAAATTCATGAAAATAGGTCAGCACCTAACATCACACTCACTCTTGATAATCTGATTGGAAAGCTTACAACATTTGAACTGAATAATTATGATAATAGTGTTGTACCGAATGTTGAATTTTTTTTCATGACTTCTCTAAAGATTGGTAGGTCTAGTAGCAGAAATAAGAATGATGATAGTGATAGAAATACTGATGATGAGATTGATGAACTTGAAGCTCTTATGGCTAGAAGGTTACCTAAAGGAAAAGGAAGATATAGAGGCAAGTTACCTCTAGCATGCTTTAACTATAAAGAAGTTGGTCACATTGCTACTAGATGTCCACACAAGAAAGATGATGATAGAACCAAAGACTGGTCTGAAGGAAGATATGGAAGAAGATACAATAGAGGCTATTGACACTACAACAGAGACAACTGAGACAATAATAATAAAGGCAAGAAGGTATGATACATTACTGAGGAATAATATATCACCGATATCAACACTGATGATGATGTGGAGGTAGTATTTGTGGCAATGAAGGATGATTCCAAAGAAGATGAAAGGTATGTAGAGACAAAACTTATCTCTAAGGTTAATAAAAATGATACATGGATCATAGATAGTGGTTGTACACATCATATGACTGGTGATGAAGAAAAAATTGATTATCTTGAAGAATACAATGGAGGATCTATAAGAATGGGTAATGATGCACCCTGTATGGTAAGAGGTAAAGGATCCCTGATGATAAATGATAGATTAAAATGTGAAAATGCTTATTGGGTAAGAGGATTAAACTATAAATTGCTAAGTGTGGCATAGCTAAACAATTCAGGCCACCGAGTTGCTTTTGAGAGAAAAAAGGTGAAAATATTTGATGATGGAGGAAGACTTGTTGGAACTGGTACACAATCTAGAGGTAATCTATTTTATCTTGATAATGATCAGTCTTCTTGTTTATTGATGAAAGATGAAGATGCATGGTTGTGGAATAAGAGGTTATGCCATGTGAATTTTGATAACATGATTAAGATCAACAAAAAGAAAAGAGTTAGAGGTCTTCCTAACTTGTCAAAGCCTGATCATGTTATGTGTCATGAATGTTAGAAAGGTAAAATGACTAAGTCTAGTTTCAAAAGAAAAGATTATTCAACAAAGAAGATACTTGAGTTGGTTCATACTAATCTATGTGGTCCTATGAGAACTCAGAGTTATTATGGAGACATATATTTTATTCTTTTTGTTGATGATTATACTAGGTTGATGACTATCATGTTCTTAAAAGAAAAATCTAAGGCATTCAAGATGTTCAATTGGTATAAAGAAAAAGTAGAAAAAGAGATTGGTAAAGAATTGGAATGCTTAAGATCTGATAGAGGAGGTGAATTTATCTTTGATGAATTTACTAATTTTTTGTAATGAGCATGGTATTAAAAGATAGGTCTCTGCACCAAGGACACCACAATAGAATGGAATTACTGAAAGGAGGAATAGGTCAATTATTGACTATGCAAGGACATTAATGATAGAAAAGAATGTTGCACACACATACTGGAGAGAAGCTGTCAACACAACTATTTATGTTCTGAACCGAGTGCAACTGAAGGACACTAATAAGACACCCTATGAGTTATGGTTTGGACACAAACCCACTCTAAGTTATTTCAAGATTTTTGGAAGAAAATGTTTTATTCTGAAAGATGAAAGAAATGGAAAGTTTGACTCAAAAGGTGGAGAAGGGATATTTCTAGGATATTCTAGCAAAAGTAAAGCATACAAGTGTTTGAACAGAGTTACTAATAAAATGATTGAAAGTACTAATGTTTGAGTTGATGAGTTTGATGATAAGAGTGCAGAGGAAAGCTAAAAGGAACCCGAGGACTAAAGTAGATTCACTTACATTGAACAACCTAAGTACCTACCGACACAATAGACAGTGACAACTAGTTAGCAGGAAAACAATACCGAGGAATAAGAAAAAGAAATCGATGAGCAAGAAGGACCTACCGAGAAAGAAAATGAACTTGCACAGGATGAAAATGAAAGAAGAAATCAGATACTGGAAAGTTTTGTTAGAAGACATCATCCTGAGACACAAATCATTGGAGACAAACAAGCTGGCATGCAAAAAAGGAGTAAGACAAGACAAGGTACATGTGTAGTTTGTGAATATGAATTGAAGAATGTAAAAGTTGCATTAGAAAATGATGAATGGGTTAATGCAATGAAAGAGGAAATAGAATAGATAGAGAAGAACAAAACCTAGACCTTAGTACCAGACCCAAAGATAAGAATGTTATTTGTACTAAGTGGATATTCAAAAACAAGCAAAATGAAAATGGAGAGGTAACAAAAAATAAAGCTATATTGGTATGCAAAGGATATGCACAGGAGGAAGGAATTGATTATGGTGAAACATTTGCACTTGTTGCTAGATTAGGAGTCAAAATGTTACTTGCATACGCTACACATAAAAAGTTGAAAGTTTATCAAATGGATGTCAAGTCAGCATTTCTAAATGGAATACTTGAAGAAGAAGTCTAAATAGAACAACCAGAAGGGTTCATTGATCCAAACAAGAAAGATATGGTATATAGATTACATAAAGCATTATATGGTTTGAAGCAAGCACTAAGAGCCTAGTATGAGAGGCTGAATACTTATTTGTTAAGTATTGGATTTGTTAGAACAAGTGAGAACAACAATTTGTATATGAAAGGAGATACTGATGATACTATTCTTATTGCTGAAATATTTGTGGATGACAATATATTTGGAGGAAAAGATCAAATATGTAAGGCATTTTCTGATGAAATGAGAAGTGAATTTGAAATGTATATGTTCGGAGAGATTAAGTTCTTTCTAGGACTAAAAGTGATTTAGCAGAGTGATGGTATATTCATCACACAATCCAAATATATCAAGGAAGTATTGAAGACATTTGGCATGGAAGATGCTAAACCTGTGGGAACACTGATGGCCACTAGATGTAAACTGATTAAGGAAGATGAAACTAAAAAAGTGAACCAGACACTGTACCGATCTATGATTGGTAAGTTAATGTATGTAGTGCATAGTAGACCAGACATAGCACATTCTATGGGAATTGTTGCAAGATTTTATGCAAATCCTAGAGAGTCACACATGGTTTCTACAAAGAGAATCTTAAGATACCTGAAGAAAATAGAAGATTATAGACTATCATATCCTAAGAAAGGAAAATTTGAACTCAGAGTCTATACTGACGCTGATTGGGCTGGAAATGTGGATGACAGAAAAAGTACCACTGAAGGAGCATTTTTCTTTGGTGAAAGACTTGCTACATGGACAAGTAAGAAGCAAGCTTTCATTTCTCAGTCTACAGCCAAAGCAGAGTATGTTGGTGCTGCTACAAACTATTCAAACATTGCATATATTAAGCAAGTATTGGAAGGTATGAATGAGATAATCACTGAGCCAGTGATTATATATTGTGACAACACCAGTGCAATAAACATTTAAAAGAATCTAGTGATGCATTCTAAAACAAAGCATATATCTATTAAGTATCACTACTTAAGAGAACAAGTACAGGAGAAGAAAGTGAAGCTAGAATTTGTTACATCTAAAGAATAACTTGCAAACATATTTACAAAGCCTCTATCGAAGGATATATTTGAATACTTGAGGACTAGACTTGGGGTCCATCCCCTATCTACCGGTCACTAATGTGATCTGGATGTTGCATCAGCCTAATCTTATTAGAAGATCATTCATGTTGATGCAGCATAGTTCACACTTTGGATCATGTCTAAGGTTGTGAAAAAATTGGAGAACTGGAACATATTGGCATATTAGTATATAGAGATACAAAGTATGTACTAGACAATAGAGAGTTACATGGCTACTATAGAGCTGTATGTTTATTTGTTTTTTTGGCATTGTTGTCAAAGGGAGGGATAATCAATATGAAATAATATGCGCCGATGAGAACACTAACATCTATCTAAGGGAGAGACAAACTAAAAGAAAGGGAGAGCACTGAAGATTAGTTACCAAGAACAGAAGAAGGAATCCAAGAGCTGAAAAGATCATATCTATAGAATGTCAAAGCTGCATTGATAATGCTATTGAGTAATGTAGTGATTAAACATATTAAGCTAGGGAGAGTTTGTACAATATTTGTTCATGGAGTTGTAGAACAATGAAAAATTTAGTGGTGATTATTCACCAATTGGCAAATGTGGCTTGTCGTTGACCCCTGATTTGGTGAATATATTGGCCATATGGGAATGATCATATCGCCCCGTATTTATGAAAATTGGGTCCAATGCCTGGGATCATCTCTAATTAGTTTATGAAAATTGGGTCCAATGCTCGGGATCATCGCCAATGGCATATAATTTTTGGGTACAATATTTTTTTAACATTGGCCTATAATTTCAAAGCAGCCCCAAATGGATGGCCTATATTCACCAATAGTTTTATATATATATATATATATATATATATATATATATATATATATATATATATATATATATATATATATATATATATATATAGATAGATATATATATATATATATATATATATTTAGGAAGACCCAACTTCACCAGCCATTTTATAAATGCATGTCTCAAACCGATTGATTTTCGCCAACTTTATTAATATTACCATGGTATTGGACGACCCATAATTGCCTAGGATATAACACAAGACATGTTATAATTATGTGAGCTTCACCAAATATTTGGACACCAACCTAATACCTCCAGCCCAATTTTCCAATAAAGATTAGTATAAATACATTCATACATCAATGTTATTGTACACAATTTGGATTGGTTCAATTTGATCGATAGCAAAGTTCAGACTATTGAGTCTTGACTACTTTGGTGAGTTGTGACTGTGATTGAATTTGAGGCAAAGGTAAGTGATTATTATTTTGTGACTATGTAAACATTGTATATTATATTTCTATTGTCATTTGTCACTTCTTCAACAAGTAAACATTTTTTTTACATTTTTTTTCACTAGTAGGCTGGTAGCCTTTATTTCGTTGAAGAATCAAGATGTCAAACAAGAATAAGGGTAAGGCTCTAACATATGGGGAAAGCCAAGAGAGGCCAACAAAATATAGAACCTTATCATTGTACTTTGGTCATGGTGTTGGAAATGTTTCTGGCCAAAATCAGGAAGCTACTTCATCACAAGAAGATTTTCAAGATTCACAACCTAAGGCTGAACCTATGCAACATATTGAAGAAGTTAGCGAACCTAATATCTCAGATCATGATGAACTTGAAGAATATTTTTAGTTAAATACCTAGAGTAGCCATAATGATATAATCAACTTGGATGAAATTGAGAATGTCAGAGAAGATGATGGTACAGGGAAGAAAAGAAAATACAAATCAAAGAATGATAGAATGTGGGATTTGTCGAGGAATTTTAAAATAGAATGGGTGTCAAAGTATCCATTCATTGAACTAGTGGATAGTCCAATTGAAGGGGAGCCTCTGGTAGAATGCAAATGTAAGATTTGCAATGAGATAAATAAGAAGAAAAAGAGGTTGCAGCTAAAAATTGACACCATAGAGAAGCATATTGGTAAAGTTTACGAAAAGAAAACCATAGATGGAGTTCAAAAATTAGTGATAAGATGGAAAAAAAAGGAGGAATCTTAGCATGTTAGGAATGCAGAATTATATGAATTTTAGCATAATATATAGATGAAGCCTAGTCAAGTTAAAGGCTCTATTGAAGCTTGTTTTGGAAAAGCATTGGAAGTAGAACTAATGGGAAAATCTGTTCAGTTAAGTGTTGTGTTTAATATTTTGAGTAGAGGCATCCTATGACAGACTACCCATCATCAAGTGCTTTATTACACTTTCTGAAAGTTTGTAACTATCCTAACAATCACTAGTTAGTAAACATTGGATGGGAATGGGCAAGTTGTCTTGCTGAAGTTGAAAAAGAGGATCTGAAGGCAAAAATTAAAGAGTCAAATTTTATTGTATTTTCTTTAGATGAGGTTACAACAGTAGACAATACTTCCTGGGTATGCATGCATGTTTATACTGTATAGAATTCTATTCGCCAACCTCATCTACTAACTGTTGCTAAAATGAGGGATAATGCAACAGCCAAAAATTTATTTGAACTGGTAAAGAGTTCTCTAATTGAATATGGAGGTATAAATGACATGACCATTGCCAAAAAGTGAGTGTGTGTTGGAGTAGATGGAGCTTCAGTAATGCAAGGCCATACGGGTGGTCTTTGCACAAAGATACAATCTTCTTGTGCACCCTACATTACTACCACTCACTACATGGCCCACATAATGAATCTAGCTTTTGGAGTTGTTAACAAGCATACTCCAGTATAAAAAATTGAATCTTTAATCAAAGAGCTCTACCAATACTTCTGTCAAAGTCTGAAATGATTGAAGGAATTTCAACACTTTGACGAAGGACTAACCGATGAGAACAAGCTTCTTAAGGATAATGATACTAGATGGATCTCTTTGGATGGACCAGCACATCAAGTTTTTTTAGAATATCAATCGTTGCTTGGTCTAATGAACTCAAGTCATGATGAAGCAGGGAAACCAAAATTTCTCGTGCTGCTGGCAATGTTAACTAATGTAGAGCCACTATTAACATTAGTAGGTATTCTCCCCATGCTTGAGGAAATGATAAATTTACTGAAAAAGGCCCTGCAAAGAGCTATGTAGATTGCAGAATATGCTTTGCTACGTAAATTGACATGCATGGCACTCAATAGTCTCTATCAATTATGTGAAGATGATGTAAAATTTGCTAGCTAGCTGAAATTCATAGATTTGGACAATCCTGATAACTTTTTAAAAATTAGTTCAAATGGGGAGTTATGTGTAGAAGTTCATGGAGTTGAGATACCAATGCACTACTTTGCCAGGATTGAGTTCGAGGAACCAGGAAAGAACACTAGGACTCGGTGAGTATTAAGTATTAAAAGGGAAGACTTTACCAAGATTGTTGAGTCTGTAATAGCTTCTATGAAGCACATTGCCTATGATATTTCCTCACAGATTAGAGAAAGATTCCCTCCAACCAAACTACTTGAATCCATGGCTATTGTGTTTCCTCGATATTGGAGTATGAACAATCCAAAAGATTTTAAAACTAGGCTACTAACTTTGATAGATCATTTATGCAAAACCAAAGAGTTAAATGGAGTAACTCTAAATGGAATTTTAGATGGAAATCATTTGAGAGAGCAATCAGGTTGTTTTTCAATAACAATGAGGGAACAATATAATATTATGCGGAACCCTCGTGAAGATGGATTGGTATCAAGGCTTTGGAAAAATCTAGCTGAGAGTGAATTGTTGACTAAGTCAATATTAGAATATTTCAAGCTTGTTGATTTATGTCTAACCATGATATTGGGGTCAGTGGAGGATGAGAGAGTTTTTAGTGCTTTGGGATTCCTAAAGTCAAAGCTGAGAAACAAACTAGACAAGAATCTAAAAAATTGCTTGAGGCTCTATACATCCAGGTATGAAGTCAATACTTTTCCTTACGAAAGGGAACTAAAATTGTGTAGGAAGAAATGTCAGAGAAGAGCGTTGGGAAACATTTCAAACCAAAGTGGGACTGGGAGTGGGAATTCTAGAGATAATGATGTCATTGACTCATGTACTACTGGTACTAGTACTGCTAGTGGTGAACATCACTTAAGTGGTGGTATGCAGAGTGAAGAAAACATATCGAAGAACCAAGGAATCTATGAAGTTGATGGCATTGAATCCAATGATCTCAATGATGATATGATGTTGCAGCTTGAAGTTGAACCATTGTAGAAATAGCAGGTCCTAGCCTCCTAGGTATTTATTAAGCTTTTTCCTAAAGTCTACTGTTAGTTTTTGTATCTCATCATCAATCATGCATAATAGCATATTCCAATGTCAAAAACATGAATGTGGTTGATAATGTCATCAAGATTCAATTCCACAATTAATAACGGTTTTCATTTGCATTATTCAACCCATATGGTACAATTCTTGTAGATTTTTCATTATTTTTTTTGACAACATAGCAATTCATATGTTAGAATTCTTAGAGTTAGAAATACTAATTCTCATTAATTTAATTACAAATATGATACAATGTAACAATTCATTCATTAATACTAGTAAGAACACAACTCTATGATTCTATTTACAAAACTCAATGACTCAATACCCATTGGCAATTTGGCACATTACCCAATTTCAATTTCATTACCCTAAGCCAATGACCCTGAATTCCCTTTTATAGAAACAAGGGAGCAACAACAGCTTCAGGTCAATTTGTCTAATGTGAAGTGAGAAGTCTCAAAAACTAAATTAGTGAGACAACTACAAGTCTACAACATCTCTACAAATTTAGTTGTACATTTATGCATTTGATAGGCTAGTTTAGTAAATTAGCATTGGCAATAGCATCTACAAGACTGCAACATTCATCTTGTTCAAAAAACAAAGTTCAAACTTGTTACTTTAAACTCAATTCTAGACTCTAGTATTTAGGATAATATCAAAGATATATACTAAAGATATAGAGATGATTGAAACTGAAATTAATTTCACATACTATGATTGACGAGATCAAGATGATTCTGTCAGTTTCTTTAGTATGCTCCATTCTTCGTCAGTTGGAAGGGAAAAAAATTTCATGTTATAGTACATGACCTGCAACCTCACCAGCCATCCATACTTGGAAGAGTGAGTTGAAAGCAATGTTCCTTCCATTATTGCATTCAAATTTGTGAATGTTTTGATGCACTTTGCAATGCCTTCATAAGTTCTGTCCTAAGAAAGGTTGCCTAAATCAGACATCACTGTGTCCTCCAAATTTTTTTTGTAAGCTTCTCTTCCAACAAAACTCGTTGATGAGTAATCAGGACCAAGACTTGGCAAACCAATAGATATCAATTTTCTTGTTTTACTATTCATCTTGGTGAGCTTTGGCCCGAATAAGGAAACATTTCCTTCTGCTTCTATTAGTTTCTGACATTTTTGAAAGATAGAGTTCACCTTTATTGTTGCAGCAACGCGGTCTTGAATTACCTTGCTTACCAAATGCCTGTCACTGCTTTTGTTGATTTCTTGCATAATCTGCTTTGCAGTTTTCTATCTTTGACAAAAACTTTTGTTCTTCTCAATGTGCTCTTTCAACTTCCCAAAAACATCTGTAAGAGTTTCATTCAATTCAAACCAATCACACAACCTATTAGAAGACATCTTTAGTTGACCCCAGAAGTATTTTTTTATTTGCTTGACTATATTATTTACATCGTCATTCAAGCTGTTTTCATAATTTTTAATTGTATTATTTTCCTTCTTTAGGTCTTCTCTCATTTCTGAGAACTATTGTTCACTATATTTTCTTATTTTCTCTTCTTTCTCTTCCCACTCTTTTGCTTTCTCTTCCCACTATTTTTTTTTTACCATCTCATTCTCTAATTCTTTCTTTAAGTTATTGGTTGTCTTTCTCGCACTCTCCAAGTTTTTGTAAAAACTTAATGAAGAGGCTTTTTCATTCTCAAGTTTTTGTTCGCTCTGTTCCAATTTTTCCCTCAAATATTTTAGTTCTACGTCCATATGTTCTTGTTGTCCAACTCCAATTGCTTCTTTAGAGGATGAATTTTTTATCCTTCTCTCTAATTCTTTGCACCTGTTTTATGCTGCTTTCTCATTTGCCTTTACATTTTCTAGGTCTACCTTTAACTTATCTATTTTTCCCTGAAGCTTTCCTTTCTCTCTCTCCAACTTCATCACTGAACTATAGACCACTTGGTTGGTCATTTTGGACACATTTATCTTGTCCACATTTTAAATTTTGGATAAATCCATTTGGAGGGTGCTAACTTGAAATTGAGATGGATCTAACTGACTCTCTGGTGGATTGTTATCTCTAGCTAGGGGCATAACAACCATGAATTCCATCATATCTTTATTTGGGTCATATGTGAGAAATAGCCTGTTTGTTGCCGGTTCTACATCATGAGCTACAACAACTACTTCCATCTTCGTTGTCTTACTATGTTGTCTATTCCCATTTTTTGATTGTTCATAGTTAGTTACAAAATCATTGTAACAAAAATCAGGGTTGTGTGACACAATTGAATGTTTGAATGGTGAAATAGCACTTGCACTGATGTAGGAGCTACCACCTATGTTGTCTGTGGTGCTGCTAATTACACCATGAGGATTAGCAACACCCTAACCCATTACAAGTGGAGTTTTTGGATTATTCTAAGCCTGAGGGTTTTGTCCTGAAGGTTGGGCAATTGTTGGAGTCCCAGTCACCATTGGCATTATTGTACCAATACTTGTCAAAACCTTTTTCTTCTTTACACTACCTTGATCTCTATGAATAATTATTTTCATGTCTATCTGTAATGTCCTTTTTGAACCACTAGTTGTAGTTGTACCCATGATATCCACAGCTGTGGGAGTGGCAATTGATTCAAATTGAATCTGAGTGCTTTGAGGAAATGGAATTGACTGAGTTGATGATTTTGATGATTGAACTCCAAGCCCAAGGCTTGGTTTCTCACTGTGTTTTGGTGGAGTTGTTGGGTCAGGTGCAAACCAAACCCCTTCTCCAGTAGGACCCAAACCACCAAAACCTTGGTAGCCCATTTTTTCTATAATATCTGCCCCTTTGGTATATTGATCTTTTTTGGATGCATCAACTCCTCTACTAATTGAATATACTTTACTGGATGTGGGATTCACACTGGATGTGGGATTCACAGAATCCTGGTCTTGGTCATCGTCATCTGGATATGCTTCAGCTGGATGCTCCTTATTCCACAATTCATTAAACATTGTATCCTCTTCCACATCATAAAGATCTGCAGAGGTCTTTGGCTCACTCAGATTCTTCCGCATTTCCCAAAAATTAGAAATTTTGGTTCGAGTCCAATTATCATCAATACATTCATTCATTAGCTCTTTTGGAATAGAATTTGTAAATGGTTGAGCAGCTTTCTGGTAGAAATTGGACGATGTCATACTCATGGCCTGCACTTTTCCTTTCTGTTTGTGAAATGCCATTAATTTTTATGACAATTCCTGTATTGAAATATTATTTTCAACAGCATATTTCTCCATCTGTTTTCTGACCTCGTCCCAGGACTCCATGTTTTTAAATTTTTCAATCAATGGCATACTTTCATGTTGACATTTTCTTGTAGAGTTCCCATTCTCTCTAAGCTTTGTTCCAATTATGTTGAGTGGATCATACTACCATTGACTGTCAACATCAAAGTGAAAAAATGAAAAAAAGGCTTGTGCCACTTTGAATCCTCTTCTCTCAAATGTGAACCCTCCAAGTGAGAAAGGCAAGGAAGGAAATATCATTTTCTTTTGCTAACCATTAAAGAGTACATCTATGCTCTCCATCTATCATACATATTCCAATGCTAATACCATCTTTGTTACATGTATTGGAAGTTTGTAGGGTTCTACCTCTAAACCGTAAAACCTTAACACAGTGTACTCTTCCATTAAGTACCAGTCAACCAATTGTAATTGACTTCCTAGTTGAATGCAATTTCTACAAGTAACAAGCATTCTAGGCTTCAGAGTGCCTATAATTTCATGGTACATTGGTGCCAAAAAGAAGTCTACAAAATTATTGTAGTTCCTTCTATTGTCAATCATCCTTATTTGAGGTGTCCACTCATATATTGGATTTTGGCCCTAACTGCAAAGCTTGTTTGTCTGAAATACTACATGATGCTTTGCTAAGAGAAGATAACACAAGTAGGTTGTGAATCTAAATGTCTTCTATGAACCTCTTTGAATCATTAGTAATTGATCTTGCATGCAATGAACAATGTGCTCAATAAAACAATATTTTATTGGTTCTTTTTAAAAATGAATATGAAAAAGCATTTCAAGAAGGCTGGCACCCACTTGTTTGTTACTATCCAATCCCAAACAAAATGCTAGCAAGGAAATATTGTCCTGTGCCCATGGCACAAAAATATCATAATCATAAGGATGCTTATGATCTGGACTCAGACTATAACCATTTGTTATTCCTCTGATATAAAAATCTCTCTGTGTTACATCTAACTTTTCATAATCCTCTGCCAACTTTCCCAGGTCAATGCGCACGTTTGAGTTTTGTTGTTGAAACTTAGGTTCAACAAACTAAAAAATTCACTCTCAGTTATGGACAAAATTTCCTCCTAAGTATTTTTATTCACAATTTCTTTTCTATTTTTATCATAATTTTCAGCGCAGACCATGACAATTTCTGGACAAGGGAATACTTGAGGTAACACCATGTGTGCCAACCTAGCAACCCACGATCCAATTTTATTTGCCATTGCATTTATCACGGGGTTAAATGAAAAAAAATTTGAAGCCTTATTTGGATCGTTCCACTTGTTTTCAAGTGCAAATCTAATTTCCATTATTCCCTTATTTCCATGAATAACAGGATCATAAATATCATGGAATAAATCAGTGAAACCTAGTGTTTTAAGCAGATTGTGGAATTCCAGTATCTGACTTGGCCTTTTACTCGTGGCCTTTTACTCGTAGTCTTATTCTTGATATTTTTTTTTCCCATCATTGTAATTTGGTAAGCGGTATCACTATTTACTCGTAGGAAAATTCAAATATTTATACACATCTACAAGCCTACAATTTATAGGGGTGATTCAAAATTAAACCCTAACAGGATAATTTTTTTTTATAAAGTATAAATAGTAAAGTTGATTTGATTAAACCCTAACAGGCTAATTTTTTTTATATAATATAAATAGTAAAATTGTAAATGAAGAGATTTGAAAAATTTAAAATGCAGGACGTAGGTGTTCAGGATTTTAGAAGTTACTCGTTACCCTTAGTTTTGATTTTTGCAAACTATGACTAGAAAGAGAGCTGAGAGACTTTGTTGCTTTCCTCAAGCTCGGACATCAATCCTCAACCTAGAAATTTAGAATCCATAACCCCTATCTAAATCTACAGACTACTTATAGTTTATACTTATGAATGAAAATTTAGATTGGAAACTTTAAGCGCAAAAATTGTACAATCTATAGTCATCACACTTATCACTGACTCACTGATTGTGTGAGTGGACACGCGTCATGAATCTGGAATGGGTTTGCAAAAATGAGTTTTGTTTTCCCTTTCAGACCGAAATACAACTTCAGTCGTTGATCTAAAATCATCCAACGATCATAATGTCATGAGACTCATGACTCATTGTTAGTCACATTAATGTGGGTCCCATTAATAAGTCACATTAACAAGTCAGACGTGTCATGTCATCATCAAATGACATTGTTGACAATTGGTAGACCATGCAAGACTGCGAGTGGAATGTGTTTAGTGAGTCATGACACGTGTCATGATTTTGAAAAGGGTTTAAAAAGATGGGGTTGCTTTTCCCATTTGACCTAAAATGCAACTTCATTCGTTGATCTACAATCATCCAATGGTCAAAATTTCATTGTTAGTCACTGTGTGTGGTGAGGTGGCCCCATGGGTCCCACTCCCATTAACTCACCATGTCACGTCATCATCAAATTGAAATGACATTATTGGTAGACTGCGACTAATATTTAATGAGTGGAACGTGTTTAACTTTAGTGACACGTGTCATGATTCTGGAAAGGGTTTGAAAAGATGGGGTTACTTTTCCCATTCGACCCAAAATACAACTTTGATCATTGATCTACAATCATCCAATGGCCAAAATTTCATTGTTAGTCACTGAGAGTGGTGAGGTGGCCCCATGGGTCCCACTCCCATTAACTCACCATGTCACGTCATCATCAAATTAAAATGACATTGTTGGTAGATTGCGACTAATGTTTAGTGAGGGGAACATGTTTAGTGACATGTGTCATGATTCTGGAAAGGGTTTGAAAAGATGGGGTTTCTTTTCCCTTTCATCCCGAAGTCCATTGTACATCATCAATCTGTTCTCATCCAATGGTAGTTATTTGCAATAGACGTCAGACATTGTTAAATGTTATACTATTTTTTTAATAATATTACTTAAGTTAGTGTTTAGAGATTATGAGATTTCTCAAATGTGAGTTATTAGTTAAAGTAATATTTTTTATTGATTATATAGTATACTTAAAGTTAAAATGATGTTTTTTATAGATTATAACTTTAACATTGATAATCATAATCACATATAATTCTCATACCTTATAATTAGAAAACCATAAATTCTTTCTCTAACCTGTTACCTTATTAATTCACTTGTCCTTCAAATTGATTATATACTTATAGTATACTTAATGTTAAAATGATATTTTTTATTAATTATAACTTTAACGTTGATAATTATAATCACATATAATTCTCATACATTATAATTAGAAAACCATAAATTCTTTCTCTAGCCTTATTAATTTATTTGTCCTTCAAAATTTTGTAAATCTTTCATATTAACTACATTGTACAACTGTGATACAGTGATACATTTTAAATATTCATATTCAAAAATGGAAATACCATTCGCATCGTTTGAGCATTTCCTTATTTGTACTAAAACATACTTACAAGTTACATCATACATGTCAAATACACAGATAAAGCATTTAAGCAACTAATTAAAATATTGCAATCACAGTGAAAGAGAAGTCTAAAAACCATTTTTTGTACCCATAAAACACAATGGCAGAGAAGTCTAAAAGCTTGTGAAATTTTCATTATACTTTTTCATAAAATTATAATTACATTGTACTCTTCCATTACAATACTACAAAGAGAAACCTACTATTATACTATAAACAAAAAAAACACAAAAATGAGGTACATTTTTAAAAAAAAAAACCACTAGTAGTCCACTAGTGATTTTGCCCTGCGGCTCCATCTGAGTAGAATTCTGCAGAGAGAATTAAATAGGATAATTCATCAAGCTACCCAAATTGCCCCTCCTAAGCCTCCTCTTCATCAAGCATAAACCACTTATGAAGAAAATCCCTGGCTATCAATGCCCATTTCCTATGGTGCTTCAACTGCCTAGCAGTCAAGCCCAACAGAAAAGGTTGCATGGCCACATTCTGGCCTGGGAGGAGAAGCTTGGGTATTTCACTTCCCCAAGGGATCCCCACCCCTATTTCTATGTACACGACAACATTAACATTGTCCCCCAGGCATTCTTCTTTAAAAACCCTCCTCAACAGCATTAGCATGTCCACCTTCTCTCCTTTGAGGTCAAGAAGAGATGCCAGAAAATGAGATGTAATGTCCATGCAGACCCGGTGCCTATCGTCATTGTGCAAAAACTCTCTGTCCAACACCACTTTAACAGCCTCTAATACAATAGGCCCACCCTCCTTACAAATAGAATCTAAGGTTTCATCAGAAAAGGAACCCAGAAAGGTCTTCTGGGCCTCCTCAGATGTGCATCTAAGCCTAATTGGAGTGTCCATCTCAAATAGTAAAACTTCAAAAAACTTAAAAACAAATTTTTTGCAAAGTGCAGAGTGCAGACCCTAAACAAACAAATTATCTAGCAAAGACAAATCGATGAATAATGAAGCAAGATCATTTATAAATAGCCCTTGAATCCTTGATCATTACTTAACAATAAATTGTTCTTTCTTTAATGGTATTAAATCCATTGTCCTTAATATGCCTCTAAATCTTTCATGTAAATCTTTCCCCTAAATGCATGCATGTGAGAAATTAAAATTTTGTACTTAATCTTCCATATCTCACAATAAATCTTTCCCATTTATGTAGAACTGTCAGAAATCGATTAGATCATCTGTACAAATTTGGAAGTGTTGAGTGACAGCTAAAGAATGTCGCTTGTCACTGACAAGGCATTTATTTCTTACCGAATTAAGAGGTTACAAGTTGCACTATAGGACCGTGATTATCGATACCAACATGTGTACATTGTAGTCTGTAGACACGTTGACAACCCTAATTTGATACGTGTCAACATTCTAGTGACTTCCTAGATAATTTTGTTTCCTTCAAGAAATTGGGCCCGAAATTGAACTTTAGCCATTGATCTTGGATCATCAGACGGTCTCAAATAATACATTTAACAGTATAAAATAATGTATGTATGTTAGGAACTTAGGTTAGGTTATGTGTCTGTGTTATGTCCCATCTTTTGGAAATTGCCAATAAATTATTATTTTTCCCAGAATTAATGAATGATTAGCCAATAAATTATTTTTTTCCCATAATTAACAAATGATTAGCCAATAATTATTTTTTCCCATAATTTTTATTTTTTTTTTTGAATTTTTTTTTTGTCACTAAACCATATCATTAACATGTAATAAGACTTTTAAATACATATTAAAATTAACGGCACCAATAAAGTTCACATGACACCTGGAATCATCCACAGTGTACTAACAGAATCTTTGCTCTATTTCAAACCTTTCCAATCTTTAGGTAGATGGGAAACTTTACAGGCTTGGTCACATGGAGCGGACCTCCCCACGCTAGCTCAAATTCTAATATAAACTCCTCCAAGATTTCTTGTCTTCCCACCACAGCAGACCCCATTCTGAAAAGTCCAACATACTCTTCAATCATCCTCTACTCTTCCATCTCCACTTTTATTCCCTCCACTTATGTGAATGGAAACGACAAAGTCTTATGGTACTCCTCCACCCCCAATTTCAATTTCACAGCCAGATGGGAAAATGGTAAAGCTCTCTCAAAAAGCTTCTCAAGAATGGCATCCACTGCTGGATTGACTGTTGGCTTCCCATACAGCCACACGACAATCACACCGTCAGGCTTCTTCAACACGTGCTTTACCTGCGGATAAAATTCATCCAACTCAAACCAGTGGATCATTGTAGCAATGGTCACGATGTCCATAGATGAATCAGGGCCGACAATAGACTACAATTCTTGATCAGTCATTGATGGCACTGTCGCGGTGTAGGTTATGTTGGGGCACTTCTCTGCGTGTTGAATTTGGCCCTCACTCATGTCTGTGGCCACCACTCTCCCATAGTACTTCGATATCTTAGTGGTGGCTTGGCCAGTGGCAGTGCCCACATCCCAGGCGATATCATGGTGTAGAGTGAGGGAAGAAAGGAAGGAGAAGAGTTGAGGGGGGTAGCGGGGTTTGAACTGTGTGTAATTTTTGGCGACAGTGCCAAAGACCTATTTTCCATTGGGGGATTTGTTTCCCATAATTAGCGAATGATTAGCCAATACAATTATTCTTTTACCCTTCAAAAAAATATTATTCACCTCATATATTATAATTTTTTACTTCAAAAGAAAATTATTCACTTCATATATTATAATTTTTTACTTCACAAGAAAATTATTCGCTAGTAATTTATGAAATTTTCATTCGACAAGGAAAAAATCGCCAATACAAACTATGAAAAATCATAAATTTGAAAAAAAAATTGCCTGGATTAAAACAAATTCCCCCCTAAAATAGTGTACGATTCACCAAGATTTTACACTTTTTCCTAAAAGGGGGTTTCTTAAAGTTATCCCTATTGTAGAATACATGTTTGGTATGTGTATGGTATATTTCATATTTCTTGAGTTGCCATCAATGCTAAAGGGAGAGATTGATGAACTACAACTAATTTAGAACCTAATTGAAGATCTATGATTAGAGATCACCGAGTTGCTAATTAGATATGTAATATGGTTAAATTAGTAATATGTTGTCATTGATGTCAACTAGTTTGACAACACTTATCTTGTAAGTTACTATACCTAAACATCTGTAGAAAAGGATTAAGAGAGATGAAGAGTAGAAATATCTACATGAGGAAGATGCATATGACAGATGAGGATAAGGAATACATTGGGTAACTTGCTGATGAGTCTATGACCTTATGTTATTGACTTAATTATGTTTCATTCATCTATGATGAAGAAAAAAGCTAAAAGACACAAGGCAGTGTGGTCGGTTGATGAAGCATTACAGTATACACCAAGCAGTGTAGTGTATACTGAGCACAATATAAACCAAGCACAATATAAACTGAGCTTGTGTTCACCGACACATTTCTTTGTTAACCGAGCAAGAGAAAGGAACTAATGATTAGTTTAGCCGATAAGATTGATGAGTTGTAAAGTACCTCGTGATAGGAGATGTTGATAAAGTTAGTTACGAAGATCGACGGCTAACAAAATTCAAGGAAGATCTAAAGGATGGAATCAAAATGTGTTACTTACACATCAGCTGAGAAAGGTTTAAGTGGAAAAATGGACGAAGGAGAATAAGTGGAAAATCTAATGGAGGATAAGAAAATAGTTTACTTGTCTATTTAAGAGACTAGAGTTTCATTATGAAACTTATGCTAGAAGAAGGAGACTGCAAATTTATCGCATGAACAAGCTTCATGTATGCCTGAACAAACTAGTTAAGGAGAACTGAACTGCAGAGTTTATCGAGCATCAGAAAGCTATTACCGAGTGACAGTAAGTCACTAATTATTATTGATACAAAATTGATATATTGATCAAAGGATTTGAATGAGCATAATATAGATCTAAACATCTACATTTGAAGTTGTATTGTAATCAGATCACCTACTATTATAGTTTAACCATTGTATACAGACAAATCTCTTAATTGAGTGGACTAGGAAAGTTTTTTATGTATCATTCATAGAATGAACATTGTTATCCTACGAACCCCATAGTGAATGCTAGTTGGACGATAACGGTTGGTCTAAAATCCTTTAACAAGGTCACACCTCATAGTGTGTTTGTAACCTTTAACAGGGTTGAGTCTTCACCGACCTCACTTCAGAAGAGTGAACAATTTTTGGGTTGCCGGTCCCAGGTGGTTTTTCCCTTCACAGGGTTTCCACGTTAAATCTTTTGTGTTATGTGATCATTGTGGTGATTGTTTGTTATCATACTTTGCATATTACATGTTAGATTTGATCGGTAATTATTATATGTTAAATTTGAATGGTAATCGGTAAAAGCACAGACAATATAGTATTTTATGTTACCGAGTTACATAAGTTTAAGTAAATTGTTTTGGATTATACATTTTGATTTGGGACTGTGGATAACTAATTCACCCCCCTCTCAGTTATTCTAATATGTGTATTATTGCATATTATGGTAGAAGTGGATATTCATGTTGTTATGTTTATATATCACCATGTTTTATGAGTTGTGATGCTAACTGTGCTATGATTTTTGTGGAATTGAAAATGTATCATGACAGAGTGTCTTTTGAAATGATTAATGATTTTAAAATGATTAGTTTAAATATGTATTTTGCTCAGAAAGATGAAAAATGATAGCAATTAGAGTGGTATTGTATGAATTGACATGCTTTCTAAATGAGAAATAGTGAAAAGTAATATATTTGATTGATTATTTTAAACTATGTATAAATTTTATATGTAAATTGTATGGAAAACTTAAAGTATACTTCTACGATGGAGTTGAAATTTGTATAGTAATGATAAACTTGCAAAAAACATAAAAATAAATAAATAAAATAAAATAAAATTTATGGCATTGATAGCTAAACTCTTCATGATTACTTGATCCATGTTGATGTTGATATACAAATATATATTGTGCATAACCATATTAATGAGGATTATTTTATGTCGCTTCTTGGATCTAAAAAAACATATATGTTATTAGTATATGGTAAAATATGTTTCAGGACTAATGTGTGCTATGTTTCGACCTTATCCTTTCTAACTTCCAGGAGTAAGTCAAGTTTTGGGGGGCAGGATGCAGTACCTCTCCAAAGCAATCATTACAATGAGGTAAGTATAGTTGATGTTAAATACTATTTGATCTAACTAAAAGTATATTGCAGTAATGAAATACTATGATGTTATATCATATTGTTATTTACCATTTTGAATAGTATATTCATGATGGTACTTTATTGATTAAATATATTAATTTTTATGTTCAAAAGATTGGATTAGTAGGTTATGATAATTGTCACTAATTCTTAACATTGTGCCTTATATGCCACTGGAAATTTTAGGAAGATTTAAATTGACATATGCTCATATTGTTAAAAAATGATTTATTTAAATGTTTCAAGATAATATAATAATATATGGTTATATGTTGTGTATGATGTACCACATCTTGCTATGCATTTTTCTTATTTGTGTTGGTACAAAGTGATACAGAGCTGTAGTCACTTGCTTGCGAGATCCACATGGTGTCATGTTATCCTTCATTATGATTATTTGTGTTATATGTGCTTCAATTATTTATATATTATGAATAGTTGCATTTGATGTTTTCATGTTACTGAATAGATACCAGACACATTCACCCTCAGTTGTAGGGATTGAGTGTGGGTCTATGTTCTTGGCAGTGGCACAGGAGATAATAGTTCTGACCTTTCATACTGAGCCAATATTGTCCTTGTTTGGATGATGTATCCATAGTTTATTATTATATTAATACCTCTGGTACAAATTGGTAAATATAGAATTCATATTGCATATTGTGAAAGACCAGTTGTGTGTTTGTGCATTAGAGTCTCTCGATTGTCATGGAAGATGATTTAATTAATAATGCTATTTTTAATTATTATTATCAAGTATTTTATATTTTTTGATAATTTTATCGTAGTGTTATTCCATTTAATTAGAATTGGATAAATTTATCCAAGTTGATTTCAGGGTGAATTTGGGGTTCTAATTTATTTTAATTTAAGTTATTGTTTTATCCTTTTTTGTTTTAAGTGGAAAAAATGACTTATAATGAAAAATTAGAACTCATTTTCACACACTTTCATTTTTGGGAGAGCAAAAATTGTTCAAAGCCTCTTGTAAGCAATTTAGCAATTTTCTCGTTGGGAGCGATCCATTTGTCAGATTTGAGCATGGAGCGGCTTGTTAGAATCGTGGCAAAATTGCTACACTATGCTAAAATTTTCACCAGCTTTCATGCCGTATTTATTTCTTCCTTTTCATTTTGGATTTCTCCTCTTGTTGTGAGGTAGGACTTTCTATATCTTTTGTTTTAATCCATCTTTTTTCTTGAAGTAAATTGGAGCAGTTTAGTGGGATGAAAATAGACATTTTCCTATGATCTTATCTATTTCTTTCACCCGATTAGGTTTGTATGAATATATGTATGTTTGCATTTTGGATAAATGAAGTAGAATAGTGTTATGCTACCTAAATTTTTAGAAATAGTAAAAATGAGAATTTTATGTTAAAAGAGGGGTGTTGGGCACTTTTAGAATCAAATGGTATATTTAGAATTTTAATTTTTGAAAGTTGAAAATTGAAACTTTTTTAATGGAGTTTATGAGAGTTTATGGTTTTGCTTGAAAAATAGAAGAAATGTAAAAAGTGAAATTTGGGTGTTTTGAATTCATATTATTTTGTGGAATGATAGAATTATATAATATAATTTTTTACTTGAATCAATTTGAATTCATTCTCATATAATTATGGTCATTTGAAGATTGCATGTGAATAGTGATATAAAAATGCAAATGTGATAATTTATGTGAATAACAGAACTTCATTGTGAAACTGGAATTGAAATATTATTTGAAAAGTGCATTGTTGAGTACATTTAGACCAATGAGTTTTAATTTTGTAGCCTCAATCCAAATTTGATTTTTGGACTTTTTATTCATCGCACTGTTTTGTGTGCTATTCAGAACCTGTCATTCATCATGTTGTGCATGAATTAGATTTTGATATAAGTTGTCTTTGCTACAAAGAATATGATGGATAAATCAGAATGGTTATATGACATTCTAGATATTTTTATATTTTTGCCTGAAAGTGACCTTTCAAGTTAAAATGCTGATTTTTAGAAACTTTATCAAATTTTGTCAAAAAATGATATTTTCATGTTTTGAGCTCTTTGCTCAATATTTGGTGAATAGATATGTCATGAAACATGTAAAAATATCTATACCACATGTTTATTTATCAAATCATCTTGAGATCTGTGCTCTTGGCGATGTGGCCAATAGAGCGTGTGGTATGTAATCTTCTCGCTTCAAGTGTTTTTTTTTTATGTTGGTGCAATTTTACCTTTGTTATTGTTTTTACTTTTGTCCTTGTGATGGTACACCTCATGCTTGAAAATGAACTCTCATGTGGTATGTGGATGTAGGGTGTTGAGACCACATCCAAGATATAGTTGAGTTATGCTCTTGTGCTGAGTTTTGAGGGACTCGTACCCTTTGTATTGAGACCAATTAAGTTTACTTAATCCTTAGGATATTTATGACTTTTTTAGTCCTTTTGATTTATGCCTTGTTGCATCTTTTTTTGGATGTACTTCATCATTGTGATGAGATGACCTTTTTAGTACTGAGTAGTGACCATGTTGTTCTATGGATGTGCTTGGTATGCACCTTGGACGTTGGTCCACATGTTGAGTGTTCTCTATGTTGTGATATATTTGTACTTATGTATATAGTGTTAGGTCATAGTACTCTCCTATGAGTTATGCATTATTTAGCATGTGTGTTAACCACCTCCTTGTTGGCATGTTTGCCTTATGTTTGTGGTCAGACTCCTATCTCCATGAGCATTGGGGTTGGGTCTACAGGTACCATATGGTTGGGAGGCATTGCTAACTATACCACTGCTAGAGACTGGTGTACAGAGATGGACTTCCTCCAGCTTTAGCACTTAGAGCTTGAGAGCTCATTTCTCTTGTTGCATTGTATATGTAAGTATATTTACCTTTTATTATGTTTACTCTTGATGATGAATGTTTATGCTCTTTACATTATTGTTCTTCTTATGATGATCAAAATATGTATCTAAAATGTTAGAAGATTTAGATGTATTTTATGCTTTTAATGTATTCAAGTGCCTACATCCTTGATATATGTGTTTCTAGTATTCCCCGGTGTGGAGGTTTCTCTTTGCCTTCTTGTTTTTGTTTAGAGAATGTCGCATCTAGTTAGTCATTTCCTAGATAGTGAGCTTTTCCACATGTGTTAAGATAGATATTTCTATCTTTGAGTATCCTTTTTGGGAGATATATCTTCCCAAGTCAAAATAGATCAGCTAATGATCACTTTTAAAATAAAATGGATCCATCTAATCTATGAGGATAAATCTGTAAATACACATGTATGACTAATCATGGTAGGAATTGTACTTTGGGTTTAAAAAGAATATTGTTATGAAAATAGATAACATAGTAATTTGGATGAGCCTTACTTGTTAATCACTTAAATAATAGAAAACTTGTGGACATGTGTAACCATCCCATGAACTTTAGTAATGTGCTTGAGAATCTATGTGATGTTGTAATACTTCCACTTGCATATGAAGATATGTAGTTGTGTCATGTTTCTTGCACCTCTTATATTTCTTAATGTTTATTATTGCGGTTGGTTGTATTGTTGTAATGTTATTAGTTTAACTTATAAAAGTATTCATGCTTGTTTTAATCTTAGATCAATTCCTATTTAATTAGGAAATTAATAAAAAGAGAATTTAATTAGTATTCCTTATTGAAATCAAATAATATATTTATAACTAGATGGTTAATTTTAGTCAAATGTAGTCAAACTATAGTAACTCTTAGTCAAACTTTTTATCTTGGTGTTCTTATGATAAATCTATTAGAAAATTAAATTTGTGACTTTAATCTTAAAGAGAGGTTGACTAGGTCAATGTTGGTCATGATGCTCCTTATATCCATTCAAGGTCTTCACTTTTAAACTTTAAACTATAACTGTTAATTAAACTAGACAACTTTAGTGCTAGTTGGAAAAAAATTTATTGGTGTGTTTTGCTCAACTTTTTGGGCATGACATTGTGTAACTTCCAAATGGGTATCCAAAAGTATAATTTTTTTGGCAAGTTGTTTGGAAAAATATTTAGGAAATCCTATATTACTGACTAGACATGGCTATTAGTATTAGGCCTAGTGTATGGTTGGGTAAGGGAGTATGAATACATCAGACAAATGGGTGTGTATGGGTAGTTGTTGTAAGTTAAATAGGGCATTTTAAGACCCTAGAAGGTATCAGATCAGGTGGTTGGAGTTGGTAACCCATTTTGAGCATTTGGGTGGAGCTAATGAAGGAACAAGGTCTAGTGTACCTTGAAGGAGAAGTAGTGTTTCCCAAAATGTAAGTCAAAGTTGGGTCATGGGATGGTGCAATATATGCAATGAGGATCCAATGTTGAGTCCCTTGAGTTCCTAAACTCCTCAAGTGAAGTTCCATTATTGATTCCTTAAAAACTACATAAACCACCCATTAATATACATCTTCCTATGACTCTTATTTGGTCAATTAGGACAATTTGACACAATAGATAAAATCATTACATATTTTGGCTTTTCATGGCTTATTACATCAAATAAAGTCACATATGATTTTGATTACATTATTCATGCCACAATGACTTTCATAAACATGTTTGAATTATATTATATTAAATAATGAATGTAAACATGCTTGATTAATTGAAAAAAATAAATTTTTGAAGTAAAATGATATGCACACAATGAACAAATTGGATCGAATATAAAGTTTCATCTATATTAAAATGAACAATAATCATGTACATATGAAAAAATGACAGAGATGCCAAATCAATGATAGTTGCAAAAATGTGGCATGTGCCATGTCAAGGTTGCTATATACAATACAAATGTCGAATATACAAAAATTGGTCATTCAATGACCACAACTAGATCTATATATATTTATCAATAAATATGACTATGCTGGATCATCAAAATTGAGCCTCTTCGAAGCAGTACATGGTTCGATGGGTGTCTGCACAAGAATAAAATGCTAAATTAGATATATTATTTCCAAATACTATCAAAATAACTAAATACTAGACTGTAATTTGTTGGCAATTAAATTGTTGATTACCTCATCTCTTTCTTCTACACTTGGGTTGTGTAGTAATGTTGATGAGCTCCTTCACGGGTGAGGACTCCTAACAAAATGGAAGGGTAAAGGGTATATATATATATATATATATATATATATATATATATATATATATATATATATATATATATATATATATATATATATATATATATATATATATATATATATATATATATATATATATATATATATGATGAATACTTGAGCCTCAAATATCTCTTTTGTACTCTTAGGAGGGATCAATGTTGATGAGGCCACTATGACCATTTACTGTATGAAAATAATAACAAATATCATAGTCATAGAGGAAGGATTTCTAACAGATTTTGAACAAACGAGAATGCAATCGAAATTAAATATAAAAAATGTTACCTATTTCCACTTCTGAACATCAGCAACATCTGATATATTCATTATTTCTGTAAAACCCAATTTTTTTTGTATATAGAACAAATAAGACATGTGCATTGATCAGTATACATGTACATCTTTAATCATAATAAATTTCAACAAAAAACTTAAATTGTATTAAATTACCTTTTGTACTTTGGGTGTCCTCAAGGATTTCTTTTTTCATCCTAGTGTCTTCAAGCTAGGTGGGGTAACCTAGCATAAACCAAATTCACATAAGAGAAACAAATATAAGAACATATAGGTTCAATTAAAATTATAAACAAGAGATGTGGAAAATATGATACCACAAAGCTCTCTAGGTCAAAGTCAATCACAAAAAGCATTACATCATCAACTTTGGACATCTCAACCTTGGACAAGCCATATAAAACATCAAATAAATATACATATTAAGAAAATATATCTTGACACCAAGAAATTATTCTATTTTTATGAATATTTAAAAACTATACCTCAGGTGTCGAAGCTATACGTGCACATATATTCAAACGAGTACTTTGTGGTGTGCTATGTGAATCACCTGATGCACCCTGCAATGCATATTATTCATATATAAATTTATTTATTTCTATAAATAAATATTTATTTATTTTTATAAGATTTAGGTGATTAAAATTAATAACATGTCAAAACACAAATAAACATACCTATGCGTGTCTCATAGAAAATACCATCATCAATAGGTCATTTGTGAGGGACACATCCTCAATAGAAAATGCATGGTATCTACTCCTATCATGTGTACATGAATGGGATGTCAAACCATCCTCATTCACATTGGTATCTACCCCAAAATATATACCCTAATAGTTGGGGCACATATGCCCAATTGGCTTAGATGAGCCAAATGGAGCATCTGATGATAATGGAGGTGGTTCAGGTATTGACCCACCCTCTATATCAACTAACTATGTTCCATGATCAATAATGACAACATTCAATGATGTATCTTCTTGAAGGGTCTATAAATAAATAGACTCGTTCACTACTACTGGGACCACAACATGAACTATGTTTTTTAGCTAGATGCCTCTTGTGTTGTGGCTCTAGCACCCTATGGGCCCCAACTCTATCCTATGTAGAGCCTCCCCCTCTACCCTAGAAGAGTCAAATGTCAAATTAATTTGGCTTCTTGCTAAGGATAATCTCACAATATAGCTTTCTTAAAAAATATAAAGGCACCTCCCAATTATTATAGGGTGCCTGGTCAAAGACTATATACCACCTATCTCGAAATGCAACTCTCATCCTATTATGAATACACCAGTGTATCAAAAACCAATTCATAGTAACTTACAAGGAGTTACTAATAATATGATCACTGAAAATATCGCATATGTCTTCTTTAAGTATCATAATTTTTTTCATTTGATCATATGAAAATCCATCGGCATAAAATGCATGACATCTATCCCTCCATGAAACCTATTTTGTAACCTCCTTAGACACCTCATTCACAATATTGGTCATTATTTCTAGGGAAGTGGCGAGGGATGAGTGGTATTCAAAACTAGAAGACCTCAATCTATTTACTAATATAGATATTTTGGTACTATTTGGTTGAAGATGATTGATAAGGTCCTCTTGTGTGGCATCAACATGACCTATTGGAGGACATAGGGGGTTTGGATTCAGGTTTGGCACTCGATTTGGGTTTGGTGGTGGGTTTTCTTGCTGTGGGGCTAGATTTGGAGATTTCTCTTGTTGATCATTTCCATCCTTACCAATATTTTTCAGGTGTTTGAAGAGGTCTTTGTTATCTCTTTCGTGGTCGGGGAATTTTTTTCTAAATCTAACATCAAAATAATTAAAAAACTAAAATCAATTCAACAAACTCTACTCAATCAAAATTGAAACAAAAATAATTTTTTAAAAAAAATTCTTACTTGTTTGATGGTGTGGCATGGTTTCAAAATGAGCAATATGGCAAGGAAATTCAATTTCAACAAGAACCTACTCAGGTTTTGGAAATTTCTCTTCTTCCTTTCTCCTCCAAACTCGGTTTTGGCATGAAGAGAATGATCCAAAACATGGGTTTTTAAAAAAAAACTAAAATAGTCAAAATGCATACACATTTTAAATTACATAAGTTTTTTTTAATTATTTTTTGTGGCTTGGAAAAGGCTCATCTTTTCCAAGCATAGTTTTTCAAATTTTGAATAACCCAAGTAGGTTATGAATTTTCTTGTTTTTTTCAAGGAGGTGGCCCCTTTTTTGCACACCATCTTGTTGGAGATTTGCCAACAAGCCAGATTCCTAATTGTATGTTTCTCATTCATGACAACATATGGTAAGTACCATGCATAGAAGCCTGATGGAGAGAGCCTTCAGCATATGTTACATGGATATGTTATCAGCATGATATCATAGATGTAGAGGTTGATTCTGAGTGAAGACAGTAATACAGTTGTGTATATCAGTAAGTGTTCTTGACAGGTCCCATGAATAGTTTTGTAGTTGATTGGTCGTACAGTTGTAGTGGAGCCTTGCACCCTCATAGTTATGTTGTAGACATATTTATGATGTTAAGTTCATGAATACAAATTGAGATATGCAGTACAGGCTGAGTCATGAAGTCTCCAGTTGACAATTATAGTTTCCTGAGTTTATCTGGGAGAGCTGAAAGTGTTTATAAGATTTCGATAGTTGCACCTATCATCGTGGTATGCACGCTTGGATTTATGTTAAGATGAGAGTTAAAAATGTTTGGTTAAGAGCACATGATTTAATTCAATATAATAAGAAAGTTGGAAATAATTTAGTGAAGCCAACTGTGTGTAGTGTGGCGTCTACTCACATGGAATTGTGAAGTCCTAATTTATGTTGTGTGCTTAGTAGAGTGGACTGAGGTGTTATTGGAGAGTTGTAATATTTCTCTAATATGATTTCAAGATGGTTCTAATAGGCCAACTTGATTATATCATTTGGAGGGAAGATATTTATAGGCAGTCATTTGTGATTGCTAAGCATGGTTCAGAGTGATATGTGAAGAGAAGAATGAAGAGTGTGAAGTGTTGAGCCATCAGTAGAAGGTCTATGTGACCAAGTAAAGAGTATATGCTATTCTTTGGAACTAATCCAGACAACAGGTCTATGTGTAGTTGACCAAGATCCAAATATAGTGTGTATATGTTAAACAGAAGCTTGCAGCCTTCACCCCTTTGAGCAGTGAGCTCTCGAATAGTGCATCCTCACCCGTAACAGGGTTAATTGTAAAAGACTCCTAATAGGTTCTAACCCTTGACCAAGTCACTGTACTAAATGCATTGTAAAGACCAACTCCTAACAGGGTTGTAAGGTCTTCTAACAAGGATCATAATACACTAGTGCAGATTATTAGTGGGTGTCAATTCCCACAGGGGTTTTTACCTATTTGGGTTTCCCTATAACCAAAATTGTTGTGTTTTGTTAAGTGTTCTCATCTTGTGTTTATGGTTAATATTTTTGTATACTTAATTGGTTAAAGAATTGAATCTTGTAGATAACTGATTCACCGCCCACCCCGCCCCCCCACCTGCCCCCTCTTAATTATCTCTTGGGACTATTCCTAACAATTGGTATCAGAGCTTGGTGCCTCGGATAGAAATTTTAACAACTTGAGGTTGATTAGATGGAATTCTTTAGAAAAGAAAGTCCTAAGTTTGATGGAGAGAACTATCTATACTGGAAGAACAAAATGATGACACATCTACAGTACATTGCCTTTGAGATTTTTGAAGTAGCTACCAAAGATGTTCAGATTCCCTCTCTAGCAGATCTTGCAAAAGATGATGCAATCTTTAAGAAAAAGGAGATGTTCACTTAAAATGCTATTGCCAAAGAAGCCATTATCAACACCCTATCTGACAATGAGTATTTAGAGATCAAGAAAATGGACAAATCCTATAAGATATGGAAATACTTATAAGACATGTTTGAAGGAGATATTCAAGACAAGAATGCGCATAGAAAGACATGGAAGGAAAGATACAATAAATTAGAAATGTTACCTAATGAGAATGTCAGAGCCTACAATCAAAGGATTAATGAAGTAGTTGTTGGAATCAGAAAAAATGGTGGAGAGATCTCAGAAGAAGACATAATGGACAAACTGATGACTACCTTGACACCAGAATATGACAACAAGATATGCATCCTAGATGAAACTATGCATTCTATAAAAGACTTCAAAAGAGAAACCTTGATCAGCAAGCTTTTTGCCTTTGAGATATCAAGATTGAAGATAGAGCCTAAAAGTGAAACATCATTCAAAGCTTCAATCCATGTTAAAAAATCTTTGAACACCTCTGGTAATTTTGATGATGAATATGATGATAGAGATCTAGATGATTTCATTGCTATGATTACTAAAAGAGAAAAGAAAGGAAAAGGAAAATATGAAGGTCAATTGCCATTCAAATGATTTTCATGCAATAAGAATGGTCACTTTACATCTAAGTGTCCTAAAAGAGTTAAGAAGTTCAAAAATAACTACAAACCTAAGTACACAAAGGAATGTTACTATGTCAAAGATGGAGTATCAGATGAAGAATCAACAGAAGAGGAAATTGGATTCATTGCTCTTGAAGATGAAAAGAATACACAAGAGTTAGCACTGATTTCACAAGCAGACATCAGAACAGATTGGATCATTGACAATGGTTTCTCGCATCACATGACAGGAGACAAAGATAGATTTGTTCATGTGGATAGGTACAAAGGAGGCATGGTTAGATTTGGACATAACACTCCTAAACCTATCATTGGTAGAGGAGCCATTACCTTGGATGGAAAGAACAACACTTATGATGTTCTATATATTGATGGATTGCACCATAACCTACTGAGTGTTGGACGGTTGCTTGACAAAGGTTCCCAATTGGAATTCAAAGACAACAAGTGCATCATTAACAACAAGGAAGGAGAAATGATTGCATCAGGTTCAAAGACTAAACGTAATGTTTTTCAGCTTAATCTAGAAGTAAGTTGTTTTGTTGCTAAAGTAGATGATAGTTGGCTATGGCACAAGAGACTATGTCATATCAATTTTGATAACATAGTAATGATAAGTAATGTTAAGGCAATAAGAGATCTTCCTAGCATTGCAAAACCAATTGATGCAATATGTAGGGAATGTGTGATGGGAAAGCATTTAAGAAATTTACTCAGAAGCAAACACATCTTAGTAGAGAAAAATTTGGATCTGATACATACAGACCTATGTGGACCAACTCAAACAATATCATACTATGGTGAAAGGTATTTCATTTTATTTGTTGATGATTATTCTAGAATGATGTGGGTTGTGTTCTTAAAGGATAAATGAGAAGCCTTTGAAAAGTTCAAAATATTCAAAGCTAAGGTTGAAAATGAGTCTAGATTGAAGATCAAATGTCTGAGATCAGATAGAGGAGAATTCACCTTTGACAAATTTTATGAGTACTACAAAGAACATGGGATAAAGAGACAGTTAAGTGCTCCTAGAACCCCTCAGTAGAATGGAATTGTAGAGAGAAGGAATAGGATCATTCTTGACACAATGCACACCATCATGATTGAAGGAAAGGTCATACACACTTATTGGAGAGATGTGGTCAATACAAAAGTCTACACTATCAATAGAATTCAATTAAGGTCAGGCGCAGACAAGACACCCTATGAGCTATGGTTTGGGAATGTACCTGTATAGTATAAAATATGGATGGGGTCCTAGAACAATGGTTTGCACATAAAAGAGACCCCAAAGCCAATATTTTACACATACATTTGAATTGTAAGGGATAGAATGTAAATCAGATAAAATAAGATACATAGCTCATGATGTAATTAATTTGGAAAGATATGTTCTTTGGTGTCTGTGTACAGTTTCAGGGAATTCTACAACCTATCCTGGAATGGAAATGCTAAGATGGAGAAAACCCAGAAACTTTTGTCTTTCTGGAAGTAGGTAGTCTTTCACCCCAATAAAAGGTCAAAGACTACCTTGAGATTTTGAAGGTCAACTTTAACTTTTTTCACAGATCCTAGATGTTCAGCAAAAAGGGAATCTAGATCTGCACTTTAATTCACCATCCCACACATGTACCTACAAGAAAAATGGTTTTGTTTGTTTGTTTTGGGGGTTTGCCTTAGTCAAACCCCGGTTTGGAATCAACCTTAATAATGGAATTGAAATAGAGAATGCTAGCAAGTAGTAGAAGTAGATCTAACAATGAAGCTATGATATTAAATAGATATGCAATTGTATTTGAAATGTAATCAAGTATGTTAATATGAAAGCTTGGAATCAACACTAACAAATATAAATCTAAACCTCCATGATTGTATGCTTGGAATCCACCTTGAGGGAAGAATGAATAGATCTTGAAGATGAACAAAAGATCATGAAGGAAGATCACACCACCATGATGGCTAGATCTAGGGTTTTGAATGATGAATCTTGAATGCTTGAACCAAATCCCTTCAAAGGCTTGAATGCTTGAATCCTAGATCTTCAATGGAGAACTTGAATGGAGAAGAGGATGATTTCTTGAATGCTTGAATGGAATATTTCTTGAATGAATTATTTCTTTATCACCAATGTCTCCTTGAGAGTGCTTGAGCATGAAAACTTGATGTAGAGATCTTCTCACAAAACTTGATGGAGAAAATGAGAGAGGAAGGCTTCCTTTTATAGTGATCTAGGGAAAAATCCTCTAGAGGGGCCACCTTGGGGAATTAAATTCCAATTATTCCTCAACCATTTAGGAATGGACCTAAATTAAATATAATTTAAGAGTTTACTATTTCAAAGACCAAAACGGCTAACCCGGAAGCGGGAAAATAATTCTTTTCGAAACCCAACATCCAGAGATCATGGGACCTTGAAACTTGTACCTGGGGTCAAGGATGAGGTTGACCCTATCCTAGGTAAGGGATGAGGTCATTCTTGACCCTCAAGGTCATCATTGACCCCTCAAGGTTTTCATTGACCTTGAGGTCACAGATCTTAGGGTCTCAGTTAGAGTGAGAAACAGGAGGTCCCAGGGGTACCTAGAGACCTAGAAATGATGTCAGAATAGGGTAGAGTGCTAGGGAGAGGCACAAAATCTTATGATGAACATGATGAAGGCTAGGAGGACCTATTTTTAAGTCCTACCTAGAAAATAGAGCCATAGAAGAGGGAAATTAAGGAGAATCCTTGATATCCTAACCCTAATTTCACCTAGAATGAAGGAATCAAGTGCAAAAGAGAAGTGGAAAATGGGGAAAAAACTAGATCTAAGAAAAGACCAATTCAAGGTTTTTGAAATGACCCCAAACCACTTACCTAGAGGGCTGATGGAAGTGCTTCCATTTTAAGACGATACATTAAGCCCCTACTTTAGCAAGAGTATGGACTCGATGCAAACTCTTGGTAAAGGAGAAGAAAGAGGAGATCCAAGTGGATTCACAATGAGATAAAATAACACTTAGCTAAGGACACAAGCCCCTAAATTAAGGATTCTAACTCAACATACACATGTGAGGGTGTGAAAAGAGAAAACCAAAAGAACATGAGTTAGTACTAAATAACCCAAATCAATTAGCATAAGAAACCTTGCTAAGAAATATTTCTCATACTAATATCATATTTGGAAAGCTATCATAAAAGAATAAATGATTATATAAGAAAAACAAGAGAAACACTTTAAATAACATAGCTTCGTGATCTTGTCCTACTAGCATGAAAGCAAAAAGAGAGAAAGGAAAAGAGTGATTACCTCACCTAGTAAGATGCCCACCTTACCATGAATCACCCTGGAGGGAGAGCCCAATAGGTTCACCCATAAATTGTGCCTTAAAATTGTAATGTGTCTTCTGATGACTTCTAGAATACCCATAGATCTAGCTTCTTGTATCACTATGAATATGAAATTCATGTCTCCTTAGGATTTAGCAACTTATGTGCATTACCATCGAAAGATTTAGCATATTGAAAATGTGTGTCCCTTTAGGATTTAGCAACTTATGTGTGTTACCTTTAGAAGATTTAGCATATTTGAAATTGGAAATGTGTGTCTCTTCGGGATTTAGCAACTTATGTGTGTTACCTTTCAAGATTTAGCATGCTACAAAACAAAAGGTTAGAACAAAAATGCATAATATAGAGTGAGGGAAGCCATATATATGACCCTCATTAAGATGGAAAAAACATACTATTTTGACATGTTAAGGAAAGAAAAGAACAAGGATAAAGCCTTCTTCAACATCAAGACAATATCCATAGACAACATCCAGTCCAAGCCAACAAGGTCATAGCTCCTATGAGGCCATGGAAGGGATGAATGCAAAGAGATATCATGCAAGAAGTGAAAAAGTAACCCTTGTGAGGGATAGCACACTATTAAGTTTCCAAGGTAAGAGATATATGAACCATGTAAACCTAATATCAAACAACGAAATAGGTTGTGATCAAGGACAAAGATCCTCAATGTAAACCAAAATTTTCATGTATGATTGGATATTACATAATAGATAGATACTGCTTAACCAATGAAAGAGGTGAATCCTGGAAAGATGGAAAAGAAAGATATAACATCCTTGCCCCCCAAGTGTAGGAACAAAGATGGAAGGGGACCTATTATATCACTCACAACACTATGCAAGACAATGAGCCCCCAAGAATTAGGCTAACATTTTTTTACATAATGTGGAGCTCTATAATAGGAACATAAATGTTATTTAGAGAAAATAGGATTGAAATACAACTCATTTCCACATGACATATAGATAACATTACTATCAATAAGCTTCCTAATCTTATAATGTAAAGCTTGACATTCATTAGTAGAGTGATCATGAAATCTACGATATAAACAAAAAGGAAGAGTCTTCAAGTGTGGACTACGTAGCTTTTTGCATTTAGTTCTAGTAGTTATCTTAGCACGAAGGAGTTTAGGCAAAAGAACTTCTTGGTCAAATTCCTTCATAATTTCATCATGTTTTGAAGTGTTATTCGAGATGTTGTTAACATTGATTTGTTGTTGAGGATTAAATCCCAATCCATAAGAATGCTCATGCCCCCCAGTGTGTAAGGGCATTTGAATTCCTTATTTATGCTTACCACATGCTTGACTATTGAATCCTTGTTTAACTAGAAAATGATAACCAGGACCATAACAAGAAGCCATATGAGAAGGAGTCAATGAAACTTCAGTAGTCACTATGTCATCATTAGTAGGTTTGATATGTTCATTGTGGGTAGAAGCAGTGAAAAAGTTATTATGAAGGGCTTTAGAAGTAGAAGCTTGTTGTTCAAATTTTCTTTGTTTCTTCATAAAATCAAGATCATTAACCTTATACTCTTCAATAAAGGTAGGAGTAAAATCCAAGGTTCCCCAATCATCATCATGAAGAGAATTAGAGGAAGGAGGATTACTATTAGGAATAGGATAGTGTGAGTTTGAATATTCAAACAAGGATTAGGCACATCATCCGTATGAAGTGTATACATCTCCTTATTATGTATAAAATTGACTTTGTGGTGAAGGGTGGAAGGAATAGCATGCATCTCATGCAACCAAGGTCTACCTAAAAGAAGGTTATAATTGAAAGGTCTAGGCATAACATGAATAGGTGTATTCAAGATGACCAGTCCTACTTTGATAGGTAAGGTAATGATTCCCAAAGTGTTCTTAGCAATATTTTCAAATCCACGTATAGGAACATTGTCAGGTTGAATAGTTGAAAGATCAACATTAATCACTTTGAGCATGTCCATGCTACAAACATTAATCCTAGATCCATTATCAATCAAGGTCCTATGAATGATACTTTTATTGATAGAAACAACACCATAAGAGCATCATATTGATTCTGAAGTTCTTTAGAAGGTAAAGCCTTTTGAGTAAGTATAATGTCAAGAGGACCCGGGGTAGCATGCATGCATTGTAAGAAATTATTGATGTTTTCTTGATTAGGAGGTGGAGTAGGAAGAGTTGCTAGAGATTTTTGCAAGGCTTCATAGTAGGTAGGTGAAGTTTGAAGAAGCTGCCATAAAGAAATCTTGGCAGGGGTATGTTGCAATTGGTTTATCAAATTATACTCCTTGCTAGGAAGATGAGGTGGAGGAGGAAGAATAGGTTTAGAAGGTGGTAAAGAAGTAGAAACCACTGGATTAGGTTGAAGGTTATTCCTTGTATGATATGTGTGAGCTATAGAATCATGGTCATTAAAAGACTCTAAAGAATCCATAGGTTTACTTTTGATAGTAATGCGAGGACAACCTTTGACAATCAACAAAGGTTTCAGAAAAACCAAATTAGTTGTCTCAACACTCCAAATAGATTCCCAATAAGGAAGCAAAGAAGACATACTAAGAAGAGATGAGGTAGGATCTTGGTTCTCTATAAGATCTTCACTAATAGGGAGAGCATTAAGGGAATTCATATCATTCTCCGCTAATGCCTCATCACTAGAAGGAATCTCAAATGGAGGTAAAGGATCTATAATGTCATCTTCTTTCACAAAAATGTCTACATGTATTTTAGAAAAAGAGTTATCATCATGTATGAATATGTCATCCATTAATAAATCACCCTCTTGTACCAAAGCTTCTTCATGAGGAGGGGATAAATCAATGTCTTTATCCAAGGGATCATCCACAATGATTTCATGAGTAAGAGAGTAATCAACATCCAAATTCAAAGGTTCATCCCAAATAGGAGGATTATCATCCCTACCATTAAAGCACATTGTAGGATCGCCATAAATCACTAAATCTTAATCCCTAGAGGGGAGAGAAGGTAAATTACATTCTAAAGTAGGCTCATTAGGAGAAGAATTAACATCAATCCTCAACTCATCTCCATAAAGAGATATATGATAGAGATATAGATTAAGGTCATCTTCTTGCTCTAATATATCCTTATAAGGTAATTTAAAAGAGGACAAAGAAACATCACATGCACTAAATGAAGTCTTTCTAGGTGTAACATCATCCAATGGTAAGATAAGAGGAGGATGTTGTGCAACCCCAAAAGTTTTGGAAAACATTTGGAACAACTTGTGCAACATAATGACAAATAAAGAAATGCATAGAAAATAGATCTAGATATATCCAAATGCATTCAAATGAAAATCAAACACAATAGGGCATCTAATTCCACCAAAGATAAGAAATTTATATGCATGTAAGATCTAACACCACAAAAGAAAGAGTTGTCTATCGCGGGTTCACCAAAATGTATTAAGATAAAGGTGAACCCACAAGATAATGCAAAGGGAGATCTAACACAATAGGGCATCTAAATCTACAAAAGGGGTAAGTATGTTGGGTTCGCCAAAATGTATAGTATAAAATATGGATGGGGTCCTAGAACAATGGTTTGCACATAAAAGAGACCCCAAAGCCAATAATTTACACATGCATTTGAATTGTAAATCAGATAAAATAAGATACATACCTCATGATGAAATTAATTTGGAAATACCTATTTTCTGGTGTCTATGTACAGTTTTGGGGAATTCTACAACTTGTCCTAGACTGGAAATGCTGAGACAGAGAAAACCCATAAAACTTTAGTCTTTCTGGAAGCAGGTAGTCTTTGACCCCGATAAAAGGTCAAAGACTACCTCAATATTTTAAAGGTTGACTTTGATTTTGTTCACAGATCCTGAAAGTTTGGTGAAAAGGGTATCGAGATCTACACTTTAATTCATCGTCCTGCACTTGTACCTACAAGAAAAATGGTTTTGTTGTTGGTTTGGAGGGTTTGCCTTAGTCAAACCCCAGTTTGGAATCAACCTTAATAATGGAATTGAAATAGAAAATGCTAGCAAGTAGTAGAAGTAGATCTAACAACGAAGCTATGATATTCAATAGATATGCAATTGTATTTGAAATGTAATCAAGTATGTTAATATGAAAGCTTGGAATCATCACTAAAAAATTTAAATCTAAACCTCCATGATTGAATGCTTCGAATCCACCTTGAGGGAAGAATGAATAGATCTTGAGGATGAAAAAAGGATCTTGAAGGAAGATCACACCACCATGATGGCTAGATCTAGGGTTTTGAATGATGAATCTTGAATGCTTGAACCAAATCCCTTCAAAGGCTTGAATGCGTGAATCCTAGATCTTCAATGGAGAAATTAAATGGAGAAGAGGATGATTGCATGAATGCTTGAATGGAAGATTGATTGAATGAATGCTTGCTTGAGCACCAATGTCTCCTTGAGAGTTCTTGAGCATGAAAACTTGATGTAAAGATCTTCTCACAAAACTTGATGGAGAAAATGAGAGAGGAAGGCTTCCTTTTATAGTGATCTAGGGAACAATCCTCTAGAGGGGCCACCTTGGGGAATTAAATTCCAATTAGGCCTCAACCCTTTAGGAATGGACCTAAATTAAATATAATTTAAGAGTTTACTATTTTAGAGACCAAAACAACTGACCCAGAAGCGGGAAAACAATTCTTTCCAAAACCCGACATTCAGAGATCACAGGACCTTGAAACTTTAACCCAGGGTCAAGGACAAGGTCGACCCTGACCTAGGTTAGGGACAAGTTCATCCTTGACCCTCAAGGTCATCATTGACCCTTCAATTTCTTCATTTACCTTGAGGTCACAGATCTTAGGGTCTCAGTCAAAGTGAGAAACATGAGGTCCCTAGGGTGCGCGGAGACCTTGAAATGATGTCAGAATAGGTTAGAGTACCAGGGAGAGGTACAAAATCCTATGATGAACATGATGAATTCTAGGATGACCTATTTGTAAGTCATACCTAGAAAATAGAGCCATAAAAGAGGTAAATTAAGGAGAATCCTCAGGATCCTAACCCTAATTTCACCTAGAATGAAGGAATCAAGTGCAGAAAAGAAGTGGAAAATGGGGAAAAAGCCAGATCTAAGAAAAGAAAAATTCAAGGTGTTCGAAATGACCTAAAACCACTTACCTAGAGGGCTAAACACTCTTAACATGGAAGTGCTTCCATTTTAAGACAATACAGTACCTATAGTGAAATAGTTCAGAATATTTGGAAGCAAGTGCTACATTAAGAGAGATGAAGCAATTGGCAAGTTTGATGCAAGAAGTGATGAAGGTATTTTTCTTGGTTACTCTACTAAAAGAAAAGCTTATAGATGTTTTAATTTAAGATTGAAGAAAATCATTGAAAGTTCTCATGTAAGGATTGATGAAAATTTTATGATTCAAGAAAGATATCATGATTATGCACCTATGATTGAAGAAGAACCTAGACCTACCAATAGTGAAGCAGTTGTTGAAAGAATGTTTGACAGCATTGATGTTGTATTCAATGACCCTAAAACAAGTGAAGAAGAAACTCAAAAGGCAGATGAGACAGTCTCACATAATATTCCCAAATACACATCTAGATATCATTCAAAGGGAGACATCATTGGAGTTCAAATCAGTAAAGTCATGACAAGATCAAAAGAAAAAAGTTCCATAGCAAATGAAGAGGTATGTTTACTATCTCAGATTGAACCCTTAAGTGTTGAAGATGCATGTAATGATTCATATTAGCATGAAGTAATGAAAGAAGAGTTAGATCAGATAATTAAGAATGATACATGGGAATTGGTCCCTAGGCCTAGTGATAAGAATGTGATTGGGACCAAGTAAATATTCAGAAATAAGATGAATGAAGATGGAACAGTAGTAAGAAACAAATCTAGATTAGTATGTAAAGGGTATGCACAAAGAGAAGGGATTGATTATTCACATACATTTGCACTTGTAAGAAGATTAGAAGCCATAAAGTTGTTTCTAGCTTATGCTACATACAAAAAATTTAAGGTATATCAAATGGATGTTAAGTCAGCATTCCTGAATGGAGAGTTGAAGGAAGAAATTTACATATAGCAGCCTGAAGGATTCACCTTATCAGACAAACTTGATATGGTATGTAGATTGAAGAAAGCCCTCTATGGACTTAAGCAAGCCCCTAGAGCATGCTATGAAATACTTGATGGTTACTTGATTAAGATTGGATTCAAGAAAGGAGAAAAAGATTGTAACTTATTCATATAAGAGACATATGATGGACTATTGCTAGTTTCTATATTTGTTGATGACATTATATTTGGTGGTAATGATAAGCTTAGTGTAGAATTTGCTAAAGAGATGCAGAGCGAATTTGAAATGAGCATGATTAGCCCTATCAAGTAATTTTTGGGATTGAATGTGCATCAGACAGACAAAGGCATATTTATAAATTAGACTAAGTATGTGAAAGATATCTTGAAGACATTCAAGATGGATTACTACAAACCAGTAAGTACCCCTATGATAACAAGATGCAAGCTTTCAAAAGAAGATGATTCAGTAGCAATAGACATAACCTTGTATAAGTCTATGATTGGAAAACTTATATATCTTACTCAAACTAGACCAGACATTTCCAATGTAGTTGGTATTGTTGGAAGATTTGTAGCAGAACCTAAGTAAAGTCATCTCATGGTAGTAAAAAAAATATTCAGATACTTGAATGGAACCTTAGACTATGGTTTATGGTATCCTAATTCAGATAATGTAAATCTTCATGTATATACAGATGCAGATTGGGTAGGATGCATGGATGATAGAAAAAGTACCTCTAGAGGAGCTATATTCCTTGGAGATAGACTTGTTACTTGGACAAGTAAAAAGTAGAATTGTATCTCTCAGTCAACAGCAGAAGAAGAATATGTTGCAACAGCATTGAATTTTTCCACAATTGTGTGGATCAAGAAAATGATAAAATATTTTGGTATTCAGATTGACTATCCTATTGTTATTCATTGTGATAATATTAGCACTATCAATATTTCAAAGAACCCTGTGATGCATGCAAAGACAAAACATATTGAGATAAAGTATCACTTCCTAAGAGAGAAAGTAGCAGAGAAAGAAGTAATGGTGGATTATGTGAGTACAAAAGATTAGCTAGTAGACATATTCAAAAAGCCTTTACCTAAGGATACTCTTGAGTATCTCAAGGAGAAGCTAGGAGTAATTCCATTCTTTGAATCTGATTAGAGATAACAGGAGTACACCAGTCCTCAGTGAATGATGAAAGGTTGACTACTCTAACTCAGGAGTAGTACCAGTACTTAATGTTCTTGGCACACTTTGCCATTGATGTCAAAGGGGGAGTAATATATAGCCATGAAAAACATAAAAAGAAGGAATATGCAGTAATAAAAATAAGTAGAAAGGGGGAGTAAAAATACAGTCATGGGAAGCAGTACAGTTGAGGAAATGGAGATTATTGAAGAATATTGAACCAGTTGGAGGATACTTCCTTGGGGGACTTTTTGTTGAGGAAATGGTTAATGTTATAAAAGAATTGATCATTTGGATTGGTGGTGTTTTTCATTCCATATGTTGCCATCAATGCAAAAGGGGGAGATTGTTGGAGATTTGCTAGCAAGTCAGATTGCTAACTGTATGTTTGTCGTTGATGACAACATATGGTAAGTAGCATGCATAGAAGACTGATGGAGAGAGCCTTCAACATATGTTACATGGATATGATATTAGCATGATATCATAGACGCAAAGGTTGATTCTAAGTGAAGACAGTAATATAGTTGTGTATATTAGTAAGTGTTTTTGATAGGTCCCAGGAACAATTCTATAGTTGATTGGCCATACGGTTGTAGTAGAGCCTTGCACCCTTATAGTTATGTTGTAGACATATGTATGATGTTAAGTTCATGAACACAAAGTCAGATATGCAGTACAGGCTGAGTTATGAAGTCTCCAGTTGACAGTTACAGTTTCTTGAATTTATTTGGAGAGCTGATAGTATTTATAAGATTTCAGTAGTTTTGCCTATCATCACGGTATGCACACTTGGATTTACATTAAGTGGAGAGTTAAAAATGTTTGGTTAAGAGTGCATGATTTAATTCAGCATAAGAAGAAAGTTGGAAATAATTTAGTGAAGCTGACTGTGTGTAGCGTGGTGTCTACTCACATAGAATTGTGAAGTCCTAATTTATGGTGCGTGCTTAGTAGAGCCGACTGAGGTGTTATTGGAGAGTTTTAATGTTTCTCTAATATGATTTCAAGATGGTTCTAATAGGCTGACTTGATTATATCATTTGGAGGGAAGATATTTATAGGCAATCATTTGTGGTTACTAAGCATGGTTCAAAGTGATATGTGAAGAGAAGAAAAGAGAGTGCGAAGTGTTGAGCCATTAGAAGAAGGTCTATGTGACCAAGTAAAGAGTATATTCTATTCATTGGAACTGATCCAAGAAGTAGGTCTATGCACAATTCACCAAGATCTAGATATAGTATGTATCTATTAAACAGAAGGTTGTAGCTTCACCCATTTGAGCAGTGAGCTCTTGGATAGTGCGTCCTCACCCCTAATAGAGTTAATTGTAAAAGAATCCTAATAGGGTCCGACCCTTGACCAGGTCACTCTACTAAATGCATTGTAAAGATCAACTCCTAATAGGGTAGTAAGGTCTTCTAACAGGGATCATAATACACTAGTGCAGATTATTAGTGGGTGTCAATTCCCACTAGGGTTTTTTACCTATTTGGGTTTCCTCATAACCAAAATTATTGTGTTGTGTTAAGTGTTCCCATCTTGTGTTTATGGTTAATATTCTTGTATACTTAATTGGTTAAAGAATTGAATCTTGTACAGATAACTGATTCATCCCCCCCCCTCTCAGTTATCTCTTGGGACTATTCCTAACACATCTTGGTGCCCCAATAGGTCTTCTAAATTATGCTAGATTCAAATCAAATTGTCACAATTTAAATAAATGCATAAGGCTTTAGGCATACCTTTTTTGAAGCTAGCAAAGCTAGGGGCATTTTTTATTTTATTTATGCATTTTGATACTCACCTAGTGGTGATTGTTCCAGCTCCTTAGCATCCTCTTCTCAAAATTGTTAGTTCAACACAAATTCCAAGAAAAGGTGAAGAAATCCAATAAAATCAAATTTTTATTCCTTTCTTAATATGATTTAAAATTGACAAATCTTAAGGAACAAAAATCCAATTAAGAGATACAGATTTAAATTTGTAAGATTTAATTATTTGAAAGTACCTCTCATTTGCTTCTCCTTCTTGCTTTGAATCCTTCGAGAAATTGTTTAAGTGAACTGTCTTTCCTTTTTCAATCTCCTTTTTGTTTGTTTGTCCTCCCTATTAGCTCTAGTCTCTAGTTTTTGGACTTTCTTATGCTCTGTCATCTGCAAAACAAAAAGAATTAATCATTTTTTTGACAAAATTTAAAATTTTACAAAACTAGTACTACACACTATAGAAAGCATTGTACACATCACTCTGACTAGTGTACATGCCCCATAATATATTGTAAGCGCTATTTAAATGTTGATACATGTTATTAAATCATTTAAATGCTGACAAATAATTCTTAGGAAGTGACATTTAAAACATGAAAATTATTGTACGCATTGATACAATGCTTGTACATGCTACGGGGTGAGGGTACACACACTGAGAGAAAGTAAGATACAAGATAAAAAGATTTTCTATGTGCTAACACTCTATATAAAGGCACCAAACTTTGGTGTATACATAATGTTTGACTGTGTAAATGCTATGACATTTTCTTTACACGTCATTTAAATGTTTGAAAGCACTATTTCACCTGCAAAATAGAAAATTGAAACAAAATTCATGCAATTTAGTCAAATAAGCCTACAATTTAGCTTGTAGAGGAAAGATTCCCCATGGTGGGTGTCATTTTGTGTGTAAGAAATACCTTCATGAGATTAGTTTACTTTAAATTGATTCAAATTGAGCTAATTTAACATTTAAAATATATAATGAATTGAAAACTTAAAATAATAAACATCTCATGGATCCCCATTTAAAGATGCTAATGAAATTCTCTCAACAAGCATCCATTAGAGACAACTCTAAAATGAGAAAATTATGCTAAGAATGATGAAATAAATGTTGCAGATTTGCCAGTAGGCCAGTACTAACTGTATGTTTGTCATTGATGAAAACATATGGAAAGTAGCATTTGTGGAAGTCTTATACAGTAAGCTTTCTATATATGTAGCATGGATATGACATCAGCATGATATCATGGGCACAGAGGTTATATGTTAGCATAGATAGTTATATTGCACTTGGTGTCAGCAGTGTTCCTAACAGAGTAATAGACAGTGTCCTGTGTATGGTTGTCCGTACAGTTGTCCTATGGGCATGCACCCTTGGATATATGTTAAAGAAATGTTAGTGATGTTAAGATTATGGATGCATAGTTTGATGATGAAGGCAAGTGAAGTTATGCAGTTGCTATTCGCCAATAGCAGTTTCCTATGTTTGTTTAGAAGAGACGACAAAGATTTTATTGGTTCTTTAGTTGCGCCTGTCTTGAGGGTATGCACCCTTGGAGTTAATCTTGGAGAAGTGTTATTGATGTTCGGTTAAGAGGGCATAAGTCAATTTAGCTTACAGAGAAAGTTCCAGTTGTTTTGGTAGAGCCGACAGTGTGTAGTGTGCGTCTACAATTATTTTATTAGACAGGTCCCAGATTGAGTTGCGTGCATAGTAGAGCTGACAAAATGTTTGTTGGAGTTTATTATAGTTTCTCTAATATGATTTCAAGGTGGTTCTAATAGGCTGACTTGATTATATCATTTGGAGGAAAGATATTTATAGGCAGTCATTTGTGATTGTTGGAGCATGGTTCATGGTTGATTAAGCAGAGAAGAACAGAGTGTGTGAGTTGTGGAACCATCAGAAGAAGGTCTACGTGACCAAGTAAAGTAATTTTTCTATTCATTGGAACTGATCCAGACAGCAGGTCAAAGCACAGTTCATCAAGATCTAGATATAGTGTATATCTGTTATTCAGAAGGTTGTAGCCTTCGCCCATTTGAGCAGTGAGCTCTCAGACAATGCATCCTCTCCCCTAATAGGGACAATTGTAAAAGACTCCTAATAGGGTCTAACCCTTAACTTGGTCTACTTTACTTAATATATTATAAAGCTACTCCTAACAGGGTAAAGGATCTTCTAGCAAGGATCATAATACACTATTATAGAATATTACCGGGTATCAAGTCCCACTGGTGTTTTTACCTATTTGGGTTTCCCCGTAACCAAAATATTGGTGTTGTGTTCAAGTGTTCTTTCATGGTGTTTATGCTTTATGTTTAAGTATACTTATTTGGATAAGGAATTAAAACTTGTAGATAACTAATTCACCCCCCCCCCCTCTCAGTTATCTCTTGGGACTATTCCTAACAATTGGTATCAAAGCCAAGTGCCTCAGAGAGAAAAGTTTAACAACTTGAGGCTGATCAGATGGCGTGCTTTAGGAAGGAAAGTCCTAAGTTCGATGGAGAGAATTATCTTGATTGGAAGAACAAGATGGTAACCCATTTGCAGTGCATTGCTTTTGAAGGTTTTAATGTAACCATCAAAGCAACCAAGATTCCTACCTTAGACCTTGGAAAAGATGATGCTACTGATGCACAAAAAGAATTGTTTCATTATAATGCTATTGCTAAAGAAGTCCTTATCAGCACCCTATCTGATGGTGAATTTTCAGAAGTAAAGAAGGTAGATACAGCCCATAAAATATGGAAGCACCTAGAAGACACATTTGAAGGAGACAAGAAAGCTAAGGATGCACACAGAAAGACATGGAAGAAAGGATACAATGCATTAGAGATGATGCCTAAAGAAAACATCGGAGCTTACAATCAAAGGCTCAATGAAGCAGTTGCCGGAATCAGAAACAATGGTGGAGAGATATCAGAAGAAAACATTATGGATAAAGTAATGACTACTCTTACTCCTGAATATGAAAGCAAGATCAACATCCTTGCTGAGACCAGGCAACTTACATCAAATTTCAAGAGAGAGACCTTGATCAGCAAGATCTCAGCTTTTGAAATTTCAAGATTGAAGACAGAACCAAAGAGTGAAACAGCTTTCAAAGCAATAGTTCATGGTAAGAAATTTGGAAACACTTCTGGTAATTTTGATGATGATGATGAAGAAGATAAAACACTAGATGATTTAATTGCTATGGTCACCAAAAGAGAAAAGAAAGGAAAGGGAAAATATGAAGGCCAATTACCATTTAAGTGCTTTTCATGTAATAAGATTGGTCACTTTGCATCTAAGTGTCCCACCAGAGCTAAAAAGTTCAAAAAGGATTACAAGCCTAAGTATTCTAAGGAATGCTACTATGCTGGAGATGGAGTTTCAGATGAAGAATCAGGTGAAGAAGAAATTGGATTCATTGCTATTGTAGATAGAATGAATAGTATGTTAGTTCCTAAAGATCAGAAAGTAAATCAAGAGCTAGCATTGATTTCACAAGTTGACATAAGGACATACTGGATTATAGATAGTGGTTGTTCACATCACATGACAGGTGATAAAGGTAGGTTTGTTCATTTGGACAAATACAATGGAGGTATGGTCAGATTTGGAGACAACACTCCTAAACCTATAGTTGGTAAAGGAGCCATCACTTTGGATGGAAAGAATAGTACTGAAGATGTTCTTTATGTTGATGGTTTGAAACATAACCTTCTCAGTGTTGGACAATTACTTGGAAAATGCTATCATTTGGAGTTCAAAGATGACAAATGCATCATTAAAAACAAAGATGGTGTTATGATTGCATTAGGCACAAAGACAAGAGGTAATGTTTTTCAGCTCAATTCAGAAGCAAGTTGTTTTGTTGCTAAAGTTGATGACAGTTGGTTGTGGCATAGAAGACTATGTCATATATATTTTGATAACATAGTAAAGATAAGAAATGTTAAGGCAGTAAGAGATCTACCTAGCATAGCAAAACCAATTGATACTATATGCAGGGAATGTGTGATGGGGAAGCATGTGAGAAATTCATTCAGGAGCAAGCAGAATTCAATAGAGAACAAGTTGGATTTGATTCATACAGACCTATGTGGTCCAAATCAAACAAGATCATACTATGGTGAAATGTATTTCATTTTGTTTGTTGATGATTATACTAGGATGATGTGGGTTGTGTTCTTAAAAGATAAGTCAGAAGCATTTGATAAGTTCAAAATATTCAAAGCTAAGGTTGAGAATGAATCTGGACTAAAGATAAAATGCTTGAGATTGGATGGAGGAGGAGAATTCACCCCTGACAGATTTTATGAGTACTACAAAAAACATGGCATAAAGAGACAATTAAGTGCACCTAGAACACCTCAGCCGAATGGAATTGCAGAGATAAGGAATAGGATCATTCTTGATACAGTGCGCACCATTATGATAGAAGGAAAAGTTGCACACACCTATTGGAGAGATGCGGTCAATACAACAGTCTATACCATCAATATAATTCAATTGAGGCTTGGCGCAGACAAAACACCTTATGAGTTATGGTTTGGTAATGTTCCCACAGTAAAATACTTTAAAATCTTTGGAAGCAAGTGCTACATTAAGAGGGATGAAGTAGTAGGCAAGTTTGATGCAAGAAGTGATAATGGTATTTTTCTTGGTTACTCTACTAAAAGTAAAGCTTATAGATGTTTCAATTTAAGATTGAAAAAGATCATTGAAAGTGCTCATGTAAAGATTGATGAAAAGTTTATGATTCAAGAAAGATATCATGATTACTCACCCATGATTGAACAAGAACCTAGACCCTCTACTAGTGAGACAGTTATTGAAGAAATGTTTGACAGTATTGATGTGTTATTTAATGAACTTGAGACAAGTGAAGAATATACTCCTAAGGCTAATGAATCAGCATCACCTAAAGTTCCAAAGTTTATAGCAAGAAATCATTCCAAGGCAGACATCATTGGAGATCAGAGCGGAAAAGTATTAACAAGATCACAAGCAAAGAACTCGGCTAGAAATGAAGCGATATGTTTACTATCTCGGATTGAACCTTCAAGTGTTGAAGATGCATGTAATAATTCAAATTGGCATGATGCTATGAAAGAAGAACTTGATCAGATTGTTAAAAATGACACTTGGGAATTGGTCCCTAGACCTAGTGATAAAAATGTAATTGGAACAAAGTGGATATTCAAAAATAAGATGAATGAAGATGGTACAATAGTAAGAAACAAAGCAAGATTAGTATGTAAAGGTTATGCATAAAGAGAAGGCATTAATTATTCAGACACATTTTCACCTATTAGTATATTAGAAGCTATTAAGTTGTTTTTAGCTTATGCTATAGTTAAAAACTTCAAAGTTTATCAAATGGATGTCAAGTTAGTATTCCTAAATGGAGACTTGAAAGAAGAAGTATACATTGAGTAGCCAAAAGGATTCACCCTATCAAACAGACTTGATATGGTATGCAAATTGAAGAAAGCCCTCTATGGACTTAAGAAAGCTCCTAGAGCATGGTATGAGAGACTAGATGGATACTTAACAAAGATTGGTTTCAAAAAGGGAGCAGCAGTAATCTATTAATTAGAGAGACATTCGAAGGTTTACTTCTTGTAGCTATATTTTTTTATGACATTATCTTTGGAGGTAATGACAAACTCAATGTTGAATTTGCTAAAGAAATGCAAAATGAGTTTGAGATGAGTATGATTGGTCTTATCAAGTACTTTTTGGGACTAAATGTGCAGCAGACAGAAAAAGGGATTTTCATTAATCAATCAAAGTATGTGAAAGAGATACTAAAGAAATTCAAGATGGATGATTGCAAGCCATTAGGAACTCCTATGATCATTGGATGCAAGCTTACAAAAGAAAATGACTCACCAGCAGTAGATATAACATTGTATAAGTCTATGATTGGTAAACTCATATATCTTACTTAGATTAGACTTGATATTTCCAATGTAGTTGGCATAGTTGGAAGATTTGTAGCAGAGCCTAAACAAAGTCACCTCATGGCAGTAAAAAGAATATTCAGATACTTGCAGGGCACTATAGACTATGGTCTATGGTATCCTAATTCAGAAAATGTTGAGCTTCATGTGTACACTGATGCAGATTGGGAAGGATGTGTTGATGACATAAAGAGTACTTCAGGTGGAGCAGTGTTTCTTGGTGATAGACTTGTCACGTGGACAAGCAAGAAATAAATTTTTATTTCTCAGTCAATAGCAGAAGTGGAGTATGTTGCAGCAGCCTTGAATTGTTCTATAATTGTTTGGATCAAGCAGAAGATAAAGGATTTTGGAAGTCAGATTGATTATCCTATTGTTATTCATTATGATAACACTAGCACTATCAATATGTCAAAGAACCATGTGATGCATGCAAAGACAAAGAACATTGAGATCAAGTATCACTTCCTAAGAGAGAAAGTGGCAGAGAAAGAAGTCAATTTGGACTATGTGAGTACTAAAGAACAGTTGGAAGATATATTCACAAATCCCTTGCCTAAGGATACTTTTGGGTATCTCAGGGGGAAGTTGGGAGTAATTCCCTTCCCTGATTCTGCTTAGAAGGAAGCAGGAAAGGCATCAGTCCTTTGGGACTAGTGGAAGGTTGACTACTCTACCTCAGGAGTAGTACCTGTGCTTACAATGAATGGCGCCCTTTTCCATTGATGTCAAAGGGGGAGTATATATAGATTCATGAAAAATAAAAGTAAAAAGAGGAGCAATGTACTAAGGGGGAGCAACATTTAGTTATGATAGCAGTACAATTGAGGAAATGGAGAATATTAGAAAATATTACAAAAAATGGAGGATTCATCTTTGGGGGAGTTTTGAAGAGAAAATGGAGAATGTTATAAAATAAATGTTCATTTGAGTTAGTGATGGTTTTTCATTCCACATGCTTCCATCAATGCCAAAGGGGGAGATTGTTGGAGATTTGCCAGCAGGCTAGTACTGACTGTATGTTTGTCATTGATGAAAACATATGGAAAGTAGCATGCGTGGAAGTCTTATACAGTAAGCTTTCTGTATATGTAGCATGGACATGATATCAGCATGATATCATGGGCGCATAGGTTAACTATTAGCATAGATAGTTATATTGCAATTGGTGTCAGCAGTGTTCCTGATAGAGTAACAGACAGTGTCCTATGTATGGTTGTTTGTACAGTTGTCCTATGGGCATGTGCCCTTGGATATATGTTAAAGACATGTTAGTGATGTTAATATTATGGATGCATAGTCTGATGATGAACGCAAGTGAAGTTATGCAATCGCTATTCGCCAGCAGCAGTTTCTTGTGTTTGTTTAGAAGAGCCGACAAAGATTTTATTTGTTCTTGAGTTGCGCCTATCTTGAGGGTATGCACCATTGGAGTTAATCTTGGAGAAGTGGTATTGATGTTTGGTTAAGAGCACATGAGTCAATTCAGCTTATAGAGAAAGTTCCAGTTGTTTTGGTAGAGCCGACAGTGTGTAGCGTGCGTCTACAATTATTTTATTAGATAGGTCCCAAATTGAGTTGCGTGCATAGTAGAGATGATAGAATGTTTGTTGGAGTTTATTATGGTTTCTCTAATATGATTTCAAGGTGGTTCTAATAGGCCAACTTGATTATATCATTTGGAGGAAAGATATTTATATGCAGTCATTTGTGATTGCTGGAGCATGGTTCATGGTTGATTAAGCAGAGCAGAGTACAGTCTGGGAGTTGTGGAACCATCAAAAGAAGGTCTATGTGACCAAGCAAAGTACTTTTTCTATTCATTGGAACTGATCCAGATAGCAGGTCAAAGCCCAATTCACCAAGATCCAGATATAGTGTATATTTGTTATTTAGAAGGTTGTAGCCTTCGTCCATTTGAGCAGTGAGCTCTCGGACAATGCGTCCTCTCCCCTACTAGTGAAAATTGTAAAAGACTCCTAACAAGGTTTGACCCTTAACCAGGTCTACTGTACTTAATATATTGTAAAGCTACTCCTAACAGGGTAAATGATCTTCTAGCAAGGATCATTATACACTAGTATAGAATATTAGTGTGTATCAAGTCTTACTACCCAGTTTTTACCTATTTGGGTTTCCCCGTAACCAAAATATTGGTGTTGTGTTCAAGTGTTCTTTCATGGTGTTTATGCTTTATGTTTAAGTATACTTAATTGGATAAAGAATTGAAACTTGTAGATAACTGATTCACCCCCCCCCTCCCCCTCTCTCAGTTATCTCTTGGGATTATTCCTAACAATAAAGCCTATCTTGTGCAAAATATACTAAAATTATGCTTGTAACTCAAATTGACTATAATAAAGATGCAATTCTAAAATGACAATGAGATCCCTTTCTCTTGATTTTTGCCTTCTATTTATAAATTTTCTCAAGCTTAGGGGGTGGAGTAAGTTTAATCATGATCAAGTTTGGGTTAAGTTGATGGTTTCAAATGTTGAGACAATTTAAATATTTTTTCCTAAAAGCTTGGGACAATGAGCCAAAATGAGTGGTCAAAATGCATTCTCAAGGTGAGTGATTGAGATTCAATTTGGCTTTGATCTATGTGACCTCAATTCTCAATTCTTATTGGTTGATCTAATTCCTTTCGATGTGGTAGTTGAGAATTTTTAGAAATTAATTAATTGATTTATTTAGCCATATGTACCCCTTGAATGGGTTGGATTTGATTTTGTTCAACTATACAATTTGTTATAATAGCAATGTCTTAATAAATTGAGAGTGAGGGTGAATCAGTTGATGCCAACTTTAAATTTCATCTTCAAAACAAAAATATTGAACTAAAAAGTAAATGCAACAATAGTACACATACACTTGAACACCAAGATTTTTTCTCAAGGAAAACCCTATTAAGGGAAAACCATGATGGAGATGATACCCAAAAATATCCACGCTATGAGTATAATAAGCCTATTAGGAGTTCTGACCCTGTTAGGAGCTGAGTATTATAATAAGAAAGTCTTGGTTAAAGGACAGACCTTGTTAGGAGCCTTTACAATGTGATACCAATTAAGGAATCACGCCTGCTAGGAATCTAGCCCTGTCAGAAGTGATTACCCTGTTAGGGGTGTATAATACATCAACCTGATGAAGAGATTTGAGAGTTAAGGCCACCCTCAGGTTCTCCAAACCTTACAATTTCAAGACTGAGATAATTATGTTTAGAAATTGCTTTCAATACTCAACCACTGCCAAGCAAGATTCACCTTGTCCTAAGTGCACAACTACTGTTCTTCAAATAGTATCTAATGCAACCTCAAGCTCACATTCACCTCTGCATCTCACATATGTAGTTATTCCTTATTTCACCTCTATATTATTTAAGGATTTCAATCCTTAAATACAAGTTACAACAATTATATCCAAGTCCGCCTTCATAGGATAAATTCTATTTACAAGATGCAAATGGGCTCATGTGAAGATGCATGCAGTACCACTTACAATGTTACAATATAACAATTACATCAAATTATCATTTAGATCCATAAATTAAGCTCGCATATCACATAACTTTAAACCTATTCCAAGTCGGCCTCCAAATAGGTCTTCACCAATACACACGCCATTGTTGACGTCGCATGTGCAATCATGACTCCTTATGATCGTAATAATCACTCAAGATAGTGTCCAACATGAACCTATGTTTGCACATCATGACTCAAATGACCATGAGTGCTATTCACAAAGTTCTATAAACAACTCTGTGAGAATCACAATTTTTGTATCTTGAGAAACAATTATTACTAAATCATTCATAATTCTATCTGATAAACTCATAATCATGTGCGATCACAGATGGTGACCCAAGACATCATGAAGTGTTCCTCTAAGTTTGCATGTGCTAATTCTTTGTACTGTGTCTGTACAATTCTCTGCAACTTGTTTGTGGGCTTCTAAACAACCAGTCAATAACATATGTTGACATCAATGACAAACTCTATCATGAATGCAATACATAGTCACTTTAACATGCCTCCATCATTACTAGGATACTCCCGCATAGGAATACCATCAACATTCATGCTAACAGAATTAATTTGATTAATTGCATAATTTAATAATTTTCTTGATGTGATTCATCCTCTTTGGCTTTGATTTCAATTAATTTGTGATTTAATTTTGATTTCTCACTTGGATTATCCTAACCATTTTTATGTTTCTAAAAATAGCATTCCACACACACTTGCCAGACCATTCAATGTCATCTCTTGTTGTAGCACACCTCTTTTGTTTTCATTTGTAGATCACAATAAGGGACACAAACCTTATTGGGTGAGTTGGCTACACTTTCTTGTTAGTGAAATCTCTCTTATTTTGGCTTTGGATATGATGAAGGCTCAAATCCATTAAGGGCTTGATGGTTTCTTAACCTCTTAGTCATGATAAGATCAACTCTTTCTCTTGATCTACTATACTATGAGTCTGAGAAAACTCATACTCCTGCAAAAGTGGGGGCTAAATGTATCATCTTAAAATAGACGCACTCATTATTTGTGACCTTTTAGCTCCCGTCCCTATACTGACTTTATGGACCATGGGTGAATTCATGCATGACCCCCTTCTTCTCCTATTCTATCCTATTTTTACCCTTTTCAACTATGCAATCTTTGAGACCCCATGGTTAACTCCTTATGGGACAACCCTAGAACAGGTCAAGCCAGTCGACCTATTCTAGAATAGGTCAACTAGGTCAACATATTCAAGAATAGGTCGACTAGGTCAACCTATTCCGGAATAGGTCAACAAGGTCAACTAGTTCCTCAGGCATTTTAAATCCTAGGGCCGGTGTTGTCTCGGGGAATTAAATTGCCAACTAGGGTGCCCTTGTCAGCTTCCTTTGTTTTCCCGCCCAAAAAATAGTATAAAAAGAAGGCTAGGCACCTCATTTTTTAAGGAACTTTTCATTATACCAATCACACGTGCAAGCTCAAGCATTCTTGAGCAAGAAGATTTTCATTGAAAGCATTCAAAGATTCAAGGATCCTTTGTGAGCATTTTCTCTTCAAGATCTAGCACTTTGTTAGCCATCAAGGGAGTAGATTTATATTGAGGCATTCATCATCTTCTTCATTGGTGCGCATTTACATTCATGGCTCCATGATGTGGTTTTAATAGATCTATTACATTTGTGGAGATTTCCTACATCCATTATTGCAAATTCAACATCTATAACATAAAAGCCCTACAAAATCCTTATTGACAAGGGTTTCTACAAACAAGAAATTTTTTTACATTTGTCTTATTTCTTTTACATATTCACATTTCAATTTCAAGGTTGATTCCTCAATCTAGGGCTTGACCAAGGCAAGCCCTCATCCACCCAAACCCAAAGACAAGTTTTTCTGTGTAGGAACAAGATATCAGAATTACAACCCCAGATCTAAAAACTATTTGCCAAGACATTTTTGAAGAAGTTGGGTCAAATTTTCTATGGTATTTTGGGAACATGGTGACCTGATCGACCTGCTCCAGAACATGGTGACCTGGTCGATTTGTTATTGGAGGTCTGAGAAAAATAATATTTTTTGATTTTTTTGTCATGATTGCGAATCCGCAGTCAAAAGTTTTGTCATAGGTCTAGATTTGTAGTTTTTAGAGCAAAAAGGCACATTCCTCTACACATTTCAAGGTGAGTACTTTATCATTCATTTCATTTCTTAATCTAGACATATTTTTACATCTTAATTGGGTTGATTTCTTACATTTAACATCTAGATCTATCTTATTTTCCTCATTAAATGAATTGGTTTAATTGCACATTTACTTTTACACATCCTTAATCAAATCCTACATTGCATGAAAGAAGTTTTGCTTGTGTACTTCCTTAATATAACTTGAGTTTAGCATTGACATCCCTTTATCTCCTTGAGTTTATATTGAGAGTTATGTTTGGAAGCCCCTCTTTCTCTTGTATTTTGAATGTCAGTGTGGAAGTTGATAGTTAATCAATTCATCTCACAAAGTTTATATTGTTAAATTCATTAGCACCCATTATCCCCCTATACATCAATAAAGTATTGTTATTTTTATAATAGATTATTGACATCAATAAAGTATTGTTATTTTTATAATAGATTATTGAACCTTATTTAAAATATATTAATTTAATTTTTGAAAGTTTCAAAAATATATATTATTATTCTTTAAAAGAAAAATTATATTGAATAAAATTATTATTGATGTTTACAAATTGTGCTTAAAAATTATATAAATAAAGATAAAGTCTTAATATAATGATTCATAGAACACCAAATGCATTCCTATAATATAGTCTCAAAGACTTCTTCAAATAATAAACTACAAATTTTCTAAAGTATAACTTTTAAGATATTTTTTAATAGAGCTCCCTACAAACACACTAAAGACAAAAAAAAGTCAAACTTTTTTTTTTCAAATTCACAAAAATACATTAATTTTTTTGCAATTGTTTTTGTAGTTTTCGACCACAAAATATGAAGATCTTAAAAAACATGTGAAAATTTTGTTATGTTCTCCAGTTTTTGAAATTTGATTAATAATACATTTTGTAGAGAGATTAGCCGCATCTTAAAAAACATCCATTTTATTATTTTAAATAAATTATTATTGATATTTATAAATTATTCTATAAAATATATAAATGAAAATAACGATGATTAAGAGGACACCAAATACATCTTTACAATATTGTCCCAAAGACTTCTTCAAATAATAAAATATAGTTTCTAAGACTTTTCAAGAGGAGACATAAAGACAAACCCATTTTATTTTTATTATGTAATAAAATCATATGTTTGAATGTAAAAATCAAATAAACAGAATTTTGAGATAAACTGATTTGTTCAACGATTTTATTTGTTAAAGAAACAAAACTCACATCTCTTTAAGGGGAATAATACAAGGACACATTACATCTCCGAAAGTTTTTCTTTTTAAAAAAAAAGGCTGAACGAGTAACACGGAAAAAGGTGAATGGAACCTCTGAAACTTAAGAAAATGCAATGGCTGCTCCACAAATCTTTAGCAGGAGAAGAATCAATTTAGAACATAATTCTAGCTCCACCACAAACTTTAATACAATTTTAACGACGAATACAAAGAATAGAGATTGATCACAAAATCCAAATAAGAAACTGAAACTCTGTATCAGCATTTCGGAAGATCTAATGGAGGCTGTTCCAGAGTGGAGAAATAATCAGCTCCATTCTGCACCACAAACACCATGGCCAAACCCCATCCGATGTGCACGTCCAAGTGACAGTGCAACAACCACGTCCCTGCAAGTGTTATACCCAAATTTGAATCAGAGAGAACATAATTCAAGACTGTAATTTTGAAGTAAGAATGATCAAGATTTTCACAATTCATCACAGTATTGTATTTCGATTTTAGATTTCATTGTGGGTAAGATTTTTAACTTTAACATTTGAATAACAGTATAATCAGAATTTACAAATATAAGAGATCATGTCACAAATTTTGATGATCAAAAATCTTGCAGAGGGAGATATCTTACCAGGATTGTCAGCTACAAATCTGATTGCAGCCCATCCATTGACTGGAACATTGATAGTATTGCGCATGAGAGGATCCACCAAATTGAATTTTGATGGATCTGTTTTGGGATTATAGTTGCCGAATCCTCTTCCCATGATGTAAAAGTCATTCCCATGCAAATGGATTGGATGGCTTTCGGCGGCGAAGATATTTGTCCCCTGAAGAATCACCTGCACTGTAGAGTTGTATGTGATCACTTTTGCTTTGGTGGTTTTCACGGGGGCCCAGAGGCTCTTGCTTATATTTTGCGCGGTGTAATCGAACTGTACAGGAGGAGTGTCAGGGAATCCATTGGTGAAAACTCCCTTGATGCCGAATTGGTGGGCTTGCAGAATTGAGGAAGATGTTGGCAGTACAAATGAGTGGTTGTTCATGCTGGCTGCAAATCTTGTTCCATTCGGACCTCCGCAGGAATTGTTAGGGCAGGGAATGAGTCCCAATCCGATTGTGTAGAAGAGGTTTTCATCAACATTGAGAGGAACTTTAATTGGGTGTTCTTCAGAATTCAGGCTTCGAAGACGGGTTTCAAGCTTGGTGACAGATTTGGTGTCGTTGTAGAAGGGCAGTTTGGGCAAAACAGGGGAACCCGCTTTGCTGTATTCGAAGATGGCAGTGGTGGTCGTGTTATCAAATGGGGCTCCTTGAGCACTGGCATATGCTCGAGCTGCCATGTAAAATCTGCCTGAAGCTTTATTGAAGTTTACCAGTACATCTGTTGTCTGGCCTGGTCCCAACATGATGTATTTTGTTATGTGGGGCTTTGTGTACAGGGCATCCACTGCCACTACCGTCATTTTGTGATGCGCCAGGGACACAAACAGGTCGGTATTGAGTGCAGCGTTGATCACCCGAATCATGTTGGTTTCCCCTCTTTTCACAGGAAAGCTCAATGTCTCTGCATCCATGCCCATCAAGAGATCAGGAACAATCCATTTTTCGCCCTTCTCGACAATACAGAGGGACAAATTTTATGAAAACATAATAGATTTGATTTGATTGTGTATCATTCTTTATCAATGTTCCTAATCATATCTTATGATCTGTTATCAGAATGATGAGTCAGAAAAGAGAAAAATGAAAAAATCTACAACAGCATGAACTTGGAAATCTAATGACTTAACATCATAGCATTATGATATTGCGATAAGTGTAATTTTGAAGTAATATTCATTGGTCCATGTTTCACTAGTAGTGGTTTACAAGAACCCATCTCTTATGAGAATGATTGGTGTCCACTTAGTAATAATTGTATATAGGCGACGGTCACAGACGTGAAGCATTAGACCTTTCCAGCAAGTCACACATCTCAGTACTATTCTAACTCAAGTACACTTAATCTTAAAGTTTTTTCTAAAATTAAGCCCATTCGACTTGCAACTTCATAGTAAAAAAATTTTACCTGAAGTTGAACATGGATAGAGGTCTCCTGGTTGGCCATTTATAGTGAAAGCGTCTGAAGTGTTGGGGGTGGCTCCTGTTTGTGTTGCCTGTTGGATCACATCCATAGGATTCGCATTCCACCATTCCCCTGTTTTCACACATTTTGAAAATTAATTATACATACATTAGATTTGTAATAATTTCATACACATTATGAAAATAATTATTAATAATTTCATAAATGTAATAGATAGAAGAATTTATTCAAGAGATTTATAGATATAACTAATTTTTTAATTCAATTATATAAAATTTGTTAAATATCATCAGAATAATAGAAAGTTATAAGAGTAAAAATTTTAATACCCAGCATAATTGGAATCTCTTGGGCAGGCTTGGGGAAGGGATAAGTAGTGCCGATTTTGGGGGAGATAATCAAAGCACCATAAACAGTGGCTCTGAGCCATGAACTGTGTGCGTGCCACCACAGAGTACCTTCTTGGTCAGTAATGGTGAACTTGTAGGTGTAACTCTTTCCAGGAAGAATTGGGCATTGCGTTATGTACTCGGGACCATCAGACCACGCTGTTCGGAGCTGCCTTATTCCATGCCTGTAAATATACATTCGAGAAACAGGGAATTTGAAAAAGATGTGAAATTGTTTGACAGATGTTCATATGATTTGAGTTCTTGGTTCTGACTCTGTAAATTTTCATTCTTTATCAATATATCAAAATATATTAATAAATCAAAATAAAGTAGAAATAAAAAAGAAAGAAAACGTGAATGAGAAGAAAGAATATACAGGGAAAACTAAAAGATCAAATCAAATAAACATATACTATAGAAACCTAATCTCTATAAAATATGTATAGAGCTACATACCAGTGAATGGTAGCATTGTATCGAGCCTCATTAAATACTTTCACTATCAGAGTGTCTCCATTGCTGACGTAGAGTGTTGGCCCTGGGTATTGTTCGTTCACTGTAATTATATTGTGCGTTTGACATAGCCTCGTGACTGTCTTCGATTGAATCTGTAGTCATCGAAACCCATTACCACTGAAGAACTCTAATTTCAATTCCAATAAATAAAATTATATAATTAACTGTCAAAAATGTGATGGATATCAAAATAAATCAAATTTAATTTTGTCAAAAACATTGTCGACATCAAAACAAATCAAATTCAATTACTTAAACTGATATATGCTCTTGAAAATGTATATGTTAATAACTAATGTATGTAAAAAATGTCATAGATATTAAAACAAATCAAATTTAATTTCTTCAAAAATATTATGGAAACTTTTCAAAATCCGATGGTAGTACAATGTTCTCTTGGCGGCTTTAGCTCTAGTACAAGAGTTTTTTTTATTATGATGGTTCGAGGTTCTTTCCAAAACTTCCTTGCTCTAAAAATGTGATGTTTTGTGCAGTTGAGACCCTTGTTCCCAATGGTTGGTGGCTACCATCAAAAGTACTATTTCAAAAAAAAGGTCTTTTTCTTTATTAGATTTTGGTGGTCTCATTTCTTGTGACTTCTTCCCTCTTGTCTGCCTAGTTATTTGTAGGGAACGGATAGACAGGAAGAAAGCGGCTTAGCTAGCTCTCGCACCAACTCACTATAAGGCACTTACCCACATTATCTAATCAGAACTAGTATATGCTAAAAATGTCATTAATATCAAAACAAATCAAATCTAAGTTTTAAAAAACAATCAAATCCAATTTCTATTACTATTTGGTAGTTTTCTTTTACTTTTTCATATGAATTGAACTGACCTCCATTGTAGAACATCTATCAACCTAAGAATATGCCAAGGGAATAAACATAAAGACCAAGAGACTTACGACAAAATTGTGTTTGTGTATTGTGCCTGCCAAGGCCATGGCAAACAACCAGCAGCTACAGAGAGCCACCCCTAGAAGCTTCCCTTGAAAACTGAACCTGAAATCCGCCATTGCAGAGAAACTGTGAACAATTCAATAGGAATTCTCTTAGCTTGAAATAAGCCACCCACAAGAACCTGACTTGAGGTTTCCCTAGATGTGGATCAGGAAGGAAGAAGATTCGAATTAGAGTGGGTTAGACAGCAATTGATATCCATATTTATATGTGTAGAATAAAAAGCCCATCCCAACAAATTCAAGTGTAAATAGAAAATGGAGTTGGTGGGCATGGACGAAAGCAGGCCACCAGCATAAGAGTAGCGTAAGTGACAGCAATGAGCTTTATTAACAGAACAACCACCTTATCATCCGCTCATTATCAAGTCAACATGAGCATAAAATATAATCAAGTTGGGGTTTCGTACGCAGCTCATGCTGGCCATAGCTTTCATAATGTCATTCAACTCCATTGTTAATGTGGATAATGCCCAAACCAGAGCTTTTGACTAAAAACCAACTGCACCTAACATCCACCAAAACAATATACTATGCCCCTCAGTCAGTAAGATATCGTTATCGTTATTCGATTCATTTTTTTTTCCCATCCCTCTCGTCATCATATTCTTCTTCCTTGTGTACCCAATTTTTCTACAGCTTGTTTAACGAGAAAATAACAAATGAAAAATACAAAATATAATCAATCTGAATTATTGAGTATACGAGTTTACGCAAGCACTCCGATCTAACCGCGACGGCAGCCAACTTGAATAATTAGTTTTAGTTTATCGTGTTGTCTCCAGCTTTTTCATTTTTACTAAGCTTTCCTAGCAAGCGTGGAAGTTCTAGAACATTATGTCACCTTGTTTTCTCCAACAACTACCATAAGTAACGTCACCAACGTATTACCAAGTTCATAGTTGAAAATGATGATTAAAAAATTATTGAGAAGATGTTACCACATTGATTGCATTAGTGGTTATAAAATTTGCAATGAAAATCTAATTCACCTTTGCTTTTGAATCAGTCTTGGTATGGCCGTCGTTTCAATATTTTTATCTGATATTTTTAAAAAATTATTAATTTTCAAACATATTTAATTTATATAAAAAATATTCTTCTCAGTTTTATATTTTTATTTTTAATAAAATGATATAAATAGTCTAGTTATTATATTATTTTCCAACTACTACAATAAATATCGTCACTAACATATTACTAAGTTCATAGATGAAAGTGATGATAGAAAAATTATTGAAAAGATTAGTTATTTTGATTTGGTCATTTCAATATCTTTTATGTGTCATTTTTAATAAAATAATACAAATAATCTAGTTATTATTCTAAATTATATATATGTTTTTGTTATAGTTAAATGTTTTTGACTTGAGCTTTGAATCAAAGAAGCCACGAACTAGGGAATCTCATCCCCAAACTTAGCAAACTAGGTCCCCAAGCACTAAAGTCAAGCAAGGACCCCAAGTCTATACCAGTGAAAGACCTTTATGGGTTAGATATAGAAACACCAGACATGAATTCGCCTTTGAGTTTGAATCAGTTTTGCTTTGGTCATTTCAATATATTTTATCCAGTATTTTTAAAAAATATATATTAATCTTTAAAATATTTAATTTTTATATAAAATATTCTTCTCAATTTTATCCTTTTATTTTTAATAAAATAATACAAATAATCTAGTTATTATTTTATCTTCCAACTACTACAATAAGTATCGTCACTTAATAAAAATTTGATTCACCTTGGGGTATGAATCAGTCTTGGTTTGGTCATTTCAATGTCTTTTATTTGACGTTTTAAAAAAAATAAAATTAATCGTCAAAAATATTCAATTTGTATATAAAATATTCTTCTCATTTTTTTGTTTTTATTTTTAATAAAGTAATACTTGAATAATCTAGTTATTATTCTAAAATATATATATGATTTTTTTTAGTTAAATATTTTTTTTCTTGAGCTTTGAATCAAAGAAGCCACAAATTAGGGAATCTCATCACGAAACCTAGCAAACCAGACCCGCAAGCACAAAAGTCTAGCAGGGACCCCAAGTCTATATGAGTGAAAGACATTTGTGGGTCAGATATAGAAACACTAGACATGAAAGACCTACGTGGGTCCGACACAGAGTCCACGAGCAGCCCTACCAAGGAGAATCTGGATCCATGAGCAACACACAACTTACATTTGTCTAGCATAGGGCTTGTGAGCACTCAAACCCAACGAGGGTTTGGCCTAGTCAACCCTTAAGTCCCTCCACAACACAATCTTCCACACTTTCCTGACCTAACCAATGTTTCCGTCTCCAAATTCCTCCTCCCCAACCACTAGCACGACTACTAATGTCATACCGCCACAAATCTCCTGCACATCCACCAAGGCGGGTCCAAACCAACAATAACATGTGTTTGGGTTAGGTTGGGATTTGATCTTTAATAGTGCAACCAATCACCACTAGACCACAAGGTGATCCCCTATTTTAAAATATATTATTGTACATAATATAAATTAACTAATGATTTTTATTATAGCTTATAATTTTAAACTATTCCACTAATAAATAGATTCATCTTTAAAAAAAAAATGAAAATCCTTGGTCTTACCTGAATGGTATGTATGTATGTATGTATAAAAAACTTATATTTATTAAATAAGTTTCTAAATTCATATTAAGAAATATTCAACATGTTCTTGTTTATTTATAATTATAATTTATTTTAAATAGATTATAAATTAGTATATATTTTATAGTACATAAAAGAATCATATATATTACATATTGATATTAAATGATAATCAATTAATAATTATTAATAATAAATATCAAAATTCTTAAACATTATTTTAAATTCATACTTGAACCAGTCTTATTAGAAATATTTTAAAACTTTGAAAGAACATTCTCAATCAATTTGTACATTTACACTACTATATTTACCTATAATAAATATTTATGATCTATTAATAATCTACAATTTTATAAAGATTCAAACCAGCTAATAAATTTTTAAATAATCATTTACAATCTAAAAGTTAAAAAATGCAGACCATCAAATTCCAGATCTGTTTTGAATTATTCCGCGGAGTGTACCACGGCAATATAAGTGCTTAAGCCTTACGCAAGGACAAGTATTTTAACTGAAATTCACGTGGTCAACATTTATTCTTGGTTTGTGAAATCGATTGTGTGATGGTGGCTCTCTCGTTGAGATTCCTTCTAAATGAGATCTTATGATTCTTTATTAGGAATCTGTGATGGCAAGATCACGTAATACACTAGAAGTCTAATTATACGTGGCAATAACCAATTGACATATTCTAATATTCAAACTTTGAATTTAGTAGTTTAACAAATTATCTAAGAGTCAATATTTTTAATGTTTGGTCGAGGTTGTTATATTTATATTTAAATGGAAAAATTGTAGGTTGCCAACTTTTCAAATACATATTTTAAACATTCTAACCACTTTTTGAAAATAGTGGAATCACACCACATCAAACTGGCTCAAGGCCAAGCAATAAAGTTGAATTTGATACAATATTAAATTTATATCTAAAATAATAGGAAAAGCTAGAGTATAAAAATTGTATGACAAAGTAGTTGATTTAATTATGAAATTAGGAAAAATTAGAGTATAAAAATTGTATGATAAAGTAGTTGATTTAATTATGAAATTAAGATCATTCAATTTATCTCTCATCACTGGGACAACATAAATAGGGATGGCTCCAACTAATAAGAAGTTGTATGTAGTTATTGTTTGTTTTTATTTCTTGTCAAAAGTGTGAGATAATTAAAATTTAAAATTAAAGAATTCTTTTTATGATTAGACTGACTAATTCTTGGAATTCAACTTATCACCAAGGACAACATTAATAGGGATGACTACTAGAAAACAAGAACTTTCTTTCCCATTTATTATTTTGTGTAATTTCTTGTCAAAACTGTGACATAATTAAAGCTAATTCAAAAAACTCTCCTAATTGTCAGGTTGACTAAGTGTGATTTAATTAAAAAGACAGAGAATCATTCAACTTATTATATCATCACTAGGGACAACATCAATAGGGATGGATCCTAGCTAATAAGAATTTGATTTGTATTATCATTTGAGTTATTTTCTTGTCAAAACTGTGAGATAATTAAAGATAGACTAAAGAACTCTTTTTATGCTTAGGCTAATTAATTATTGGAAAGCATGCTATTATGGGAAAAGTGGCAATTGTCACCATTCCACTACACTATGAGAAAGGACACCAAGAATGTGGGAAAAAAATATAGTTTACTATGTTGGTCACTACAAAAGTAACATCTGCAAAGCCCTCAACGCATCCACATAATGTTGAATAGTGATAAAAGAGTCATGTGCAACTTAGATAAAAAAAAATTGAGCATTAGATTCCAAAAAGGTGCAGAGGTACTCCACCTTCAAACGAACATTTTATATCTCTAGTTGAATTTTAGCACAACATTAGTGATCATAGGAAATTATTTAACCATAGAAAATGTTCACTTACAACTTTGTGATTACTAAATGTATCACTTTTTCTTTCATAATAGTAAATAATTTTTTATATGCAATACTTGTCGAGTTTAGTCATACTATATTAGAAAGAGGAAACAATTCTATAATAAATAAATCATTTAAGTGAAAAATATACTTGGAATTAATATGCAAAAAATTGAGCATGATTAGAAATGTTCTTTTGGCTTTGTTCTATGGGGGGTAGAAAGAATATACAATTACGATGTACCTAATCCTATCACCTCTTGAAAGACCTTTGTAACACAAACACTAAAAAGTACCTTTTTTATCTCTATGATACCTATCATTATTATTTGGTATATCTTGCTTCATAATTTTATAAATTTCTCTTCTTTTAAGAAGAAAGTTAGGTCTTAACATTTAAAATGACTTAATATGTTTTTTCTTTCATAAACTTACACACATGTATTTATTTTATTTTTTTGGTTGGTAAATGGTATTTTTTATTAATATAATTTTTTTTAACATTTCTAAAATCTCATTTGATAATCCTACATGTGAATATGTCCTTAAAGGTTCCCTTATTAATTTTTTTACAAACATTAAAACCATTGATTCAATTAACTAACTTAATGAATCCATTTCCTTTTTCTACCTTACATAACTTTTAGATTTTAGAGAATAGATAGGAAGATATTATTTCTTTCCCAAGCTAAATAAATTCATCCTTTCCTTTTCATTTCTTTTCCAATTAACCATATCTACACATAGAATATTTATACTTCGAAAACATAATAAGCTTGCATTTTAAAAATCCTTTACTTTTTCCATTTCAATCATTCAAAGAGAGATAGGGTAGAGAATACAAAATTACATTTCTTTATTACAACTTTCTGAATTATAAATATATAGTCCCTTAAATGTTCCTAAAATTACCCCTCCCTAATTACATTGCTTCTTTCTTTCAATTTCAAATTAAATTACATCAAATTGCCCAAGGGCTTACAAATAGATCTTTACATCTTGTTTTGCAATAAATAATGGTAGATGATACAACATAGAAAGTCTTCTTCACTGCATAAATCTGAATCCAGACCAAGACATGAATCACAAACAAGACCTTGAAAGAGATTTTCCACCCAACCATGTGAAACTTGTGAAGTTCTACCCCTTGTGCTAGGAGATAGAACCAAGGTACTCACAAGGCCTAAGGAAATCTAAGGCAAAAAGGATCATTCACCCAAATACCAAAAACAAAAGACATAAGCAACAACATATCACCATACTATACACAAAGGTTATGGTTCTAGTATACCATCTAGGTAATTTTCATCACACAACCTATGGATTAGGATCCTCCCTGGAAACCATGTAACCCCGATCCCCTTTTAATGTGAAGAATCCACCCTGACAGTTACCCATGGTCCCGGTACTCCCACAAGTCTATGTGGACTTAATCATTATATGTCTTTCATTATCTTTTGAAACTCCCCTTCCCAAGTTATTTTTTATGGTTATCACTTGATTACAAACTCACCCATAAGATCTCCTGGCAACCACTTTGGGTGCTAGCACCTATGGTGAGCCACTCACCTAGGGTACCTAGTTACCTACCCAAACACAAGCCACAAAGACAAGGAAATACTTCAAATGTTCTAATTCATAGGTTTAGGCAACTCTCCTATGCACTCAGGCCCTCAGGATGAGTGCTAACCTTATCCATATGCATAAAAAGAATCATAACAAGGATGTCAAACACAAGAAACCTTAAGTAAAGCATGGTGATTAAACTCATGAATTAATTTTAACATTCAAAGAGGTGAAATGATGCAAACAAAGATCAAGATCAAAATTCAGAAGACACTAACCAAACCCCAAGCCATAAGGTGATCAAAATGGGCTCACATGACCCCAAAATCCAATACAAGTATTCTTAGAGGTAAATACGAGTATCCTCATAGGAAAATATGAGTGTCCTCATAGTCTTGTATGAATAAAAAGGGTTAGACTTGTTTACTCGTATGAGAAATAACTCAAAAGTTCCTAGAATTGACCCAAATTGAAATTACGACCAAAGTGAAGTATGGAGGGTGCCTGGGGAAGGTTCTATGAGGTGGAATTGGTTAAGGTATCTCAGTACCACATCCATAACCCATCTCTAACTCATGAAACATCCTCAATCAAACATAAATAAAAATAAAATTAGGACTCGTTGCAAAAATCTGCATAAGGAACAAGAAGGAAAAACCACAAACATATCTTCCTAATCCTTCCTAAACATTCCTAATCTTCCCTAAAGTTCCCTAAACCATACATATACCGAGGAAAACATTTAATAATATCCATAAATACAATAATAACTGTTAGATAACTGAGATGGGGGGGTGAATCAGTTAGTTCCAGTTATTCTACAGTCCCAAATCTCCTAGATGTATATATTCAAACTTTTCAAACAAATTATCGACTCAATAAGATATCAACAATGAATTTTTCTTCATCTACCAATTGATAGTCAATTAAATATTGTGTTTACTGATCTAACAAGTTATAAAATATGTAAAGTAAAATAAAAATCAAATCAAATCAAATACATATAACACATAGATTTGTAATGTGGAAACCTTGTTAGGGGAAAAATCACCTGGGACCGGTAACCCAAAATAATTCACTCTTCTAAAGTGAGCTCGGTTAGGAGCCAACCCTGTCAAAGGTTACAAAATAGACTGTAAGGTGTGACTTGGTTAGAGGATTTATCAATAACAATTATTTCTTGACCAAAATTCACTATGGGGTCAACCAGAAAATAATCAACATTCATTGAATGTCATATTGAAATACAAAAAGACTATTAAATCCACTCGATTAAGAGATTTTGTTGTAAAAATGGTTAAACTAGTACATTAATGATCTGATTCAGATACAACTAATATTTGCAGATTTTCAAATCTATGCTAAGCTCACAATACCTCCTTTGATCAATATTCAATCCAATCCTTCATATCCTCCAACTTGTTCAACTGGGTGAATAATACCCTAACACTCGGTAATGCCTATAGTTCAGTTCATTTCTATCTATAACCAGTTTTATCAACAGTGCAGGAAAATAGTCCTTTCAGGTGAATTCTCTTGCTATGTCAATAAGCTCTAGACTCAATAATGAATCTCATGTCTCTTTAAATAGACTTCATAAACCATTTTCTTATCATTCATTAGATTTTTCCTCTTAATATCCATCATTACTTTTTCTGCTTCAAGCTTCCTCGACAGATGTGTTTATAACACATTTCATCCTTCTCCATTCGATCAATCTTGAATTTTGTCAGTCGTTATATCATCATAACAAACTTTATCTTTTACCTTGGAATCATAAGCAATTGTCCAACTCATCAATTCAGTCAGCTCTAATAAAATTTATTTGTTTCTCTTACTTGGTCAATATAGAATGTGTCGGTGATAACTAACTCGGTTATTACTGTTACTTGGTAAACACTACACTAGCTTGGTGTATACATAAATCTTCAATTACCGACCACATAAACTTGTTCAATTCTGATCTTCAATACATAACAAATTTATGTAATACAATCAAGTCAACAACATGATGCCATAGACTCATCAATAAGTTACCCAATGTATACCTTAGCCATATCTTCCATACCCATCTCATCTTCATGTAGATATCTCATTCCTTTACCATTTTTCTTCTTCAAATGTTTGTAACTATCATGATAAGTACAGTCAAAATTAGTTGACATCAATGACAATACATTGACCAATTTAATTGCCTTACATATCACTTTAGTAGCTCGGTGATCTTTAATCACTATCTTTCATTTGTCCATTCAATTCATCAATATATTCAATCAGTTGTAGATCATCAATATTTCCCTTTGGCATTAATGGAAACACAAATATGAAATATGCCATAGAATGCCAAACATCTATACTACAACTCTATAAGTAAATGTTTTAGCTCAGTAAGCTCTCCCTAGATTGTGCATTTTATATGTTTAATCACTACACATCATTTCATGCAGACTCTCCCTATGGATTTGATCTCCTTTTCTCTGATTCTTCTCTCCCAGTGGTTAAATATTTCATTGATTCCTTCTCTCCCACTGGATAGATATTTCATTGATTTATTCTCTCCCTTTGACATCAATTCCAAAAAGAATAAACAACTCTGTAGTAGCCAAAATATTATCTCTGGTGTTCAGTTCAAATCAAGTACCTTTATGTACCAATATACAGTGTTCTCTATTCTAGCTTTCACAATCTTTAGGAAACCTAAAGTGTGAACAATATGCATCAACATCATTTGATTTTCTGATAAAGTATATGTTGATGCAACCTCCTGATCATCTTAGTGACTGATAGACAAGGGATAGACCCCTATTCTAGTCCTCAAGAACTCAAATGTATCCTGTGGTAAGGGTTTAGTAAATATGTTTGTAAGTTGTTCTTTTGATTTCACAAACTCCTATTTACTTTCTTTTCTTGTACTTGTTCCCTCAAATAGTGATACTTAATAGATATGTGCTTTGTCTTTGCATGCACCAATGGATTCTTAGAAATATTTATAGCACTTGTGTTGTCACAATATATTATCACTGTATCAGTGATCTCTTCATTCATTCCTTCCAAAAATTGTTTTATCCATGCAATGTTTGAACAATTAGCAATAGTAGTAACATATTCTGCTTCAGCAGTAGACTAAGAAATACATGCATGTTTATTTATTATCCAAGTAACTAATCTTTCACCCAAAAAGAATGCTCCACTAGTAGTTCTCTTCTGGTCATCAATATTTCCAGCTCAATCTGCATCGGTGTAAACTTGTAGTTCAAGATTGCTCTCTTTCTTGTACCATAAACCATAATTTTCTATGTTTTTCAAGTATCTTAGAATCCTCTTAACAATAGTCATATGTGATTCCTTAGGATTACTAGGAAATCTTGTTACAATCCCAACAACATGTGCAATATCTGTTCTACTATGCACAACATACATCATTTTTCCAATCATTGATTTGTATTTTGTTTGATTTACCTCGGTTGACTAATCATCCTTTGTTAATTTTCATCCTGTGACCATCGGTGTACCTACCAGTTTTGAATCTTCCATTCCAAAGGTCTTCAACACAAGTCTTTGATGTACTTTGATTGTGTTATGAATATCCCTTCACTTTGTTGTAGAATTTACAAACCAAGAAAGAATTAAATCTCTCCAAACATTGATATTTCAAATTCCTTTCTCATTTCATCAGCAAATGATTTGTATAGATTATCATGTCCTCCAAATATGATATCATCAACAAAAATTTCAGCAATAAGAATCTTGTCATCGATTCCTCCTTTCAAATAAAAATTGCTATTATCACTTGTTCTAACAAATCCAATACTGATAAGATATGAATGCAGTCTTTCATACCATGCTCTTGGTGCTTTTTTAGTCCATACAGTGCTTTGTGCAACTTACATACCATGGTTTTATGATTCGAATGAACAAAACCTTTAGGTTGTTCAATGTAAACCTCTTCCTCAAGTATCCCATTCAAAAATATAGATTTAACATCCATTTGATATAATTTGAATCCTTTGTAGGTAGCATATGGAAGTAACATTCTAACTCCTTCAAGTCTTGCAACTGGTGCAAAAGTCTCACCATAATCAATACATTCTTCTTGTGCATACCCTTTACATACAAGTCTTGCTTTGTTCCTAGTGACTTCACCATTTTCATTCAACTTGTTTCTAAATATCTATTTTGTTCCAATAACATTTTTATCATTCGGTCTTGGTACCAATGTCCATGTTTTGTTCTTCATTATTTTCTCAATTTCCTCATTCATTGCTTAAATCCATTCATCATTCTCAAGTGCATCTCTAACATTTTTAGGTTCAAATTCATAAACTAAACATGTGTTGTTTCTCAACTTACTTCATGTCATCATGCTAGATTTCTTGTCACCAATAATTTGATTTTTATGATGGTGTCTTCCCACAAATTTTTCTAACACTTGTTCTCTTCTTTGTTCATCAGTCAGTGTAGGATCAATATCTTCCTCGGTATCTACTTCTCGATTCTTGATATCTATAGGCTGATGCTCGGTGTGTTTATCATGTTTCTTGGTAGCTTCAAGTTGTGGTTCGGGTAGAATGTCAGGTTGCTCAATGTATGCGAACCTACTGTAGTCTTCTAGTTCCTTTTTTCTTTCTTCATCATTTTTCTCAGCAAACTCATCAACTCTCACATTTGCACTTTCAATCATTTTGTTAGAAATCTTATTCAAATATTTATAAGATTTAATTTTAGTAGAATATCCTAAGAAATAAACTCACCTTCTCTATCATATCTTAAGTAATTTAACTCTTTTCCACTTTAGCTTTATACCATTTAAACATCTTGAAGGCTTCAAATTTCTCTTTCAAAAACATAAATGTCATCATCCTAGAGTAGTCATCAAAAAATAAAATAAAATATATATCACCATAATAACTCTAATTTCTCATAGGACCACATAAGTTGGTGTGAACCAACTCCAAAATAGCTTTAGATGAATATGTCTTTCTCCTGAAACTAGATTTTGACATTTTTCCAATTTGACATTGTTTACACATGACATTGTTAGGTTTAGATAAGCTCGATAAGCCTCTAATTTTTCTTTTCTTACTAATCTTAACCATGTTGTCAAAATTTGCATGACATAACCTTTTGTGCCACAACCACACATCTTCAGTTCTAGCCATTAAACAAGAAGTTTCAGAATTGTCAAGATAGAACAAATTACCTTTTGATTGTTCACCAGTACCGACCAACTTTCTAGTCTCATCATAGATTTTCACCTTTCTATTTTGAAATGCAACTCAATGACCTGAGTTATTCAATTGTGCTACACTCAAAAAATTATAGTTAAGTCCCTTCACCCAATATGCATTCTGACATCTAATCTTATTGTTCAACAAGATAGATCCTTTTTCTTTTACTAGACAAGGTGTATCATTTCCTATTTTAACAGATCCTCCATCATAATGTTCAAGGTATTCAATTTTTTCTTCATCACCAGTCATATGATGATTATAGCCACTATCAATAATTCATGTATCATTCTTTCCAACTTTAGAAATAAGTGTTGTTTATACATACCTTTCTTCTTCTTCTTAATCTTCTTTCAAAGCCATGAATGATGCGAAGGAAAGTGAGAATTTATATCCGGTTTCTCCAAATAGGCTTCAACACAAATGTTGTTGTCTAAGGTCCCTCAAACCTTCTAGATTCCTGGATCAAACCCAAGATCCAAGCCAATCCCAAGACCAACTAAAGTCACACACTTAGTCTTCTCCAAGACTCATTCCCACTAGACTACACACCATTGAAATGCTAAAACTTGAACATAAGCCTTATCCTTCATTTCCAAATCTCCTAAAGGCCTTTTCATGCTTAGAAAATCTCCATACCAAGTTATGATAACTTTCATGGCAAGGTTTTTATATTTACTTCCATTTCCTTCATTTTAGGCTTAAATCTGACTAGCCTTCACCAGTGAGTTTTTCAAGCTTAACTCCTTAAATTTCCAAACAAATTTCTGAATAAATTATGTTTATAGATACCCTTTTGGGATTTTTAAAACATATATAAAAATTGGGTATAGGTCCTTTGAGTCAACCCATTCAAATAATGACTGGTCTCGTTGCTTCCCTAGGCCTAAATGGGCTCATTTACAAAAGAGCTCCTATCCCTGCTAACTTCCAAAGCTCAAGACTATAAAAAAGTCTTAGATAAGGATCCAAAAAAAAGGATTCTAAAATTTATTTGGGCTTCCCAAGTTCTTAAGCCTTCCATGCAATAAACCCTCACTTTAAGGGCCTCTAAGCTAGGGCTTTCTTGTTTAGTGCCTTCCGGTCACTTCCAAAACCTCCCATAGTGTAAATCATATCATATTCTATCTATCTTGATGGAATAAAACACAAAATATCATGCTTGCATGGCTAGAATCCTTGCTGCTATACCTATGGCTTCTTTTAAATGCATTGTCAAGACATTACTCACTGACTGAGTTTTCTATTGCTCACAACTTTTGTTTTAGGCATTAACTTGGAAATCACTCTGGTGGAGATGTTAATAACTAGGCTCTTTTCAACATATTAAAATATGAGACAAATCCAATGGTTAAGTTATGATTTCTTGTCTGCACACTGAGACTATATTTTTCTGGGCAGAACAAGAAATCTGCAAGATTGAACCCAACTGTCATAGTATAGACAGTCAAGTCCAGATGCCAAGATATGAAAAATAATTCATGATATAGATAATAAGGTAAAATAAAGATTTATTCAATCACTTCTGGAAACCACAAAACCAAAGCTATCCATAATCAATAATGCAAACTTTATATTGGAAATGCTTGTTGTTTACACATAGTCTCTGTTACAGCCATATAGAGCTCCAAAACTAAAACACAAACCAGCATAAAACTTCATGAATTCTTCTCTCCTCTCATGCTTGAGAGCTCTCCCACTCTCTCTCCTCCTATCTCCTAAAAAAAAAGTCATCTTTTCTTTCCACTCCACAAACCCTAACTAACTCCCCAATCTTGAAATTTGCTAAAAGATGTAAAAATAATGTTGTCAAAATTGACAACTAAGTTTCCAATTCGACCACTAGACCTAGTGAGGCCTTCACCTCTATTTTATGGCCTTTTCATGGCCTTTAACAACTTTCCCAACTCTTTATCCATCTTTTTAAAACCATATGACCCTAAGTCTATTACATAGTGACCCTTGTAGGGCACTTTGCCTTGACATGATAATCATTGAAAAAACATAACATAAAGGCACTAATGGCCTTAATTACATTTGAATTAAGGTCTTCATGGATCAATTTGTGTGACCTCTTTATCTTCTTGGGATGCTCTGCATCAATGAATACCACCTAAATATCTTCATCGGTGTCGGTGTCATCATCATCTTCAACAAGGTAACATGATTTATTTCCTTTGTCTTGGTAGTCTCGGTTACTTCTTCTATCATACTCTCAATTACCTCTGTGATCTCGGTTATCTCTTCTGTCATACTTTCTATCACCGGATGGTTCATTGTCTTTGTCATCATTTTTTTGGTTAGGACATCTAGCTGCAATGTGACCAATCTCTTTATAGTTAAAGCATACCAAAGGTAATTTATCTTTATATCTTCCTTTACCTTTTTGTAGTCTCCTAGCCATTAGTGCTTCAAGTTCATCAAGTTCATCCTCATCACTGTCACTGTCACTTTCATTTCTTATTATGTGTTTACTGCTTATTTTCCAATTTTTAAAGATGACATAAATGAAGACTCAACATTCAGTACAATACTATTATCATAGTTATTCAACTCAAAAGTAGTCAATTTACCGATCAGGCTATCAAGTGTAAGAACGTTACCTGGGGCTGATCTCTTTTCATGAATTGCAGAGATTCTAATAGCATAGATTGGTAGCAAGATTCTAATAATTTTACACACAACAGTGTCTTCATCAATAACACCTGCTCCTCGGATAGCATTCAAATTATCCTTGATTCAATTACTATACTGCAAAATGTTCTCACCTTCTTTCATTTTCATATCATCAAACTTTCCTCTAAGACTTTCATATCTTTCTCTCATCACATTCACATCTCCTCCATGAACTAGTGCAAGTTTGTCCCACATTTCTTTAGCATTAGTGAATATCTTGATATCTTCAAATTATGCATCAGATAAGGCAGCAACAATCTCTATCATTGTCATATTGTTATCATGTCTATCTCTCAACTGATCAACATTCAAAGGTCTAGTTGGTTGAATGTAATCATTGCTCAAGTAAAATACTGCATATTGTCCAATTTTGGATATGTGAAAATTCATTATTCTTTTCCATGGTGATAAGTTTTCTTTGTTCATCTTTGGCACCTCTCTCTTATGTACATCTTGTGATCTTTAGCTTAAGTCCTTTAAACTTTCCTTCCCAAAAACCAATATGTTCTAATACCAATTGTTATATAACTCAAAGGGGGGGTGAATCAATTAATTCCAATTATCCTACATTCCCAAATCTCCCAGATGTATATATTCAAACTTTTCAAATAAATTATCAGCTTGGTAAGCTATTAACAATAACTTTCTCTTCATCGACCGATTGATGGTCAATTCAATAGTGTGTTTAGCAAACTGACTAGTTATAAAATGTGTAAAGTAAAATAACAATCCAATCACGTCAAATACACATAACACATATATTGTTAACGTGGAAAACCTATTAGGGGAAAAACCACCTGGGACCAGTTACCCAAAATAATTGACTCTTCTAAAGTGAGATCGATTAGGAGACAACCTTGTCAAAGGTTACAAAACACATAGTAAGGTGTGACCTAGTTAGAGGATCTATCATTAACAGTTCTCCCTTGACCATCATTCACTATGGGGTCAACAAGAAAACAATCAACATTCATTGAATGTCATATTAAAATACAAAAGGACTGTTAAGTCCACTCGATTAAGAGATTTGGCTATAACAATGGTTAATTTGATATAGTAATGATTTGATTCAAATACAACTAATATTTACATATTTTAGATCTATGCTAAGCTCAAAATACCTCCTCTAATCACTATTCAATTCAATCCTTCATATCCTCCAACTTGTTCAACTCAATGAATAATACCCTGACACTCAGTAATGCCTATAGTTTAGCTCGGTTCTATCTATAACCAGTTTGATTAGCGGTGCATGAAAATAGTCCTTTCACGCAAATTCTCCTGCAATGTCAATAAGCTCCAAACTCAATAATGAATCCCATGTCTCTTTAAATAGACTTCATAAACTATTTTCTTATCATCCATTAGATTTTGCCTCTTAATCTCCATCATTCCTTTTGCCGCTTCAAGCTTCCTCAAAAGATGTGTCTATAACACATTTCATCCTTCTCCATTTGATCAATCTTGAATTTTTTCAGCCGTTAGATCATCATAACAAACTTTATCTTTTACCTCAGAATCATAAGCAATTGTCCAGCTCATTAATTCAGTCGATTGTTACAAACTTTATTTCTTTCTCTTACTCTGTCAATACAAAATGTGTCGGTGATAAATAACTCTATTATTACTTTTACTTGGTATACACTACACTAGCTTGGTGTATACAAAAATATTCAATTATTGACCACATAAACTTGTTCAATTCTGATCTTCAATACATAACAAATTCATGTAATAAAATCAAGTCAACAACATGATGCCATAGTATCATCAATAAGTTACCCAATGTATACCTTAGCCATATCTTCTATATCCATCTCATATTCATGTATATATCTCATCCCTTTACCATTTTTCTTCTTCAGATGTTTGTAACTACCATGATAAGTACAATCAAAATTAGTTGACATTAATGACAATACATTGACTGATTCAATTTCCTTACATATCACTTTA